>CAUYUJ010017668.1:212799-228693 GCA_963575745.1 Prorocentrum cordatum | reverse complement strand
CCTTACCATGGCGTAGATCCCCTCTCTACTCGCATAGTCGGATGTCGAGCAGGGCAATGATCCCGAAAGGGTACGCGATGCATTGTAGGGCACGACATGGCATGGCGTAGAAGAGCACCGCAAAGCGTAGTATCAACCTAGCATTGCATTGCATGCCGTGGCATGGCACGGGAAATGGCGCCAGCGCTGCAGCGGGAGCACGAGTCGGAACGAGCGGAAGCGCGGAAATGAGGCCAGCGCTGCAGCGGGAGCACGATTCGGAACGAGCGGAAGCGCGGAAATGAGGCGAGCGCCTCAGCGGGAGCACGATTCGGAACGAGCGGGGCCCGAAAATGAGGCCGGCGCCTCAGCGAGAGCAGCATTTTGGAAACAAATGCATGCGAAAACCCAACTCCGGGGAATCCGTGTGTAAAAATACAGTACGCGGGGGGGGGGGCTAACACTTTCAAGCCGTCATCAGGGGAAGAGGGAGAGTAGTATTCATATTGAGTAATTGTGGAGGAGGAGGAAGAGGAGGAGGAGGAGTAGGAGGCGGAGGAGGAGGCGGAGGAGGAGGCGGAGGAGGAGGCGGAGGAGGAGGAGGAGGAGGAGGAAGAGGAGGAGGAGGAGGAGGAGGAGAAGGGGGAGGGGGAGAGGGAGGGAGAGGGTCGCCCACAGGGGGATGCGTATCTGCCCCCCCGCCCCCACCTGGTGGGGAGGGTAGGGAGGGGCTTCGCCACGACTACGATTTCCTTATGTTTCGTGTTCGATTTCCTTTTATTGAATCGCTTCGCTCATTCCGCCGGCCCGTATTGTGCCATCGCGGGTTCTTGGGGGGTCTTGGGAGCCTTTGGAAGCTTCGTGGGACCTTCTTGGGAACTTTGGGAGGCCTCGTGGATGGCTCTGGGTGGGCCCTCTTGGTGGTCTCTTGGGGGGGTCTGCCTGGCCTCTTGGGGGCCTCCTGGGAGCTTCCTGGGGGTCTCTTGGGGGCCTCTTGGGGCTTTCTTGCGGCCTGTTGGGGGCCTCTTGGGCTCTCTTGGGGGCTTCGTGGGGCTACTTGGGAGCTTCCGGGGCATTTCGGGGGCGTGTTTGGGCGGGAGGCTCAAAAATTCCGTTCAGGTTGCCCCTGTGGACCTCAATCATGGGGCCGTCTTGGGGCCTCTTGGACCGTCTTGAGGGTTTCTTGGGCCTTCTTGGAGCGCTCTTGGGCCGTCTTTGAGCGGTCTAGAGGGTCTCTCGGGCCGTCTTGGGGTGATCTTGGGGGCCTCTTGGACCGCCTTGAAAGGTGTGAAAGACGAAGAGGCGGATATGTTAAAATGCACGTTTTCCTAAGGGAATGAGACGGTTTTTGCTTGTGGGAGCCCTCTTGGGACGCCGCTTAGGGACCTCTTGGGGCGTCTTGAAGGCCTGTTGGGCCGTCTTGAGGCCATCGTAGGCGTTTGGGGGTGATATTTCGGCGTCTCCCGGCTCTCTTGGACCGTCTGGAGGGCTTCTCGGGCCCCTCTTGGACCGATTTGGAGCCCTCCTGGGCTCCGAAAAAGAGTTCTTGAGGGTTTCTTGGGCCTTCTTGGAGCGCTCTTGGGCCGTCTTTGAGCGGTCTTGAGGGTCTCTCGGGCCGTCTTGGGGTGATCTTGGGGGCCTCTTGGACCGCCTTGAAAGGTGTGAAAGACGAAGAGGCGGATATGTTAAACATGCACGTTTTCCTAAGGGAATGGGACGATTTTTGCTTGTGGGAGCCCTCTTGGGGCGCCGCTTAGGGACCTCTTGGGGCGTCTTGAAGGCCTGTTGGGCCGTCTTGAGGCCATCGCAGGCGTTTGGGAGTGATATTTCGGCGTCTCCCGGCTCTCTTGGACCGTCTGGAGGGCTTCTCGGGCCTCTCTTGGACCGTTTGGAGCCCTCCTGGGCTCCGAAAAGGGACCTTGCCGGGAGTCTGCCGGGAGTCTGCCGGGACCCTGCCGGGACCTTGCCAGGGTATTTTTCGTCCGGGGACCCCCAGGGCCCGCCCCGCGCGCGCGGCTCAGAAATATTGTTGAGCAGTTACTGGAGATCTTAGCACGCCTCTGGCCCGTTGTGCCGGCGAATTTCGGGCGGCGACGACGACGACGACGGTGATCCACGCAAGACGACGACACAGGGATGCGTCTTCCACACGCAGACAGGGTCGGCCGATTTTCGGATTTCCAGATCCCAATATGCTTCAATCGCCTTCCTATTTCAACAGCCGATGCGCCGTTGCTGTGCTCTGACATTCTCGGGGAGGGCTTGAGCCCAATCTGCTTTAGCCGCCTCCCTGCTTTATGTTTTTGCCTACTTCTGCCGACCGACGTGTACTATCATTGTTGCCTGCAGCAGGGTGGCCTGCCGCTGGGCAGCCAGCGGCGCAGAGGAGGAGGAGGAGGAGGAGGAGGAGGCGGAGGAGGAGGAGGAGGAGGAGGAGGAGGAGGTGAGTGCGCGGGCCGGGGTCCCCCATGCGCGCCGGTCGAGGCCCCCCGCCCCCCGCCCCAGGACCTGCCGCCCGTGGCCTACCTGCCAGCCGTGGACCTCCGCGACTGCGGCGACAAGGCTCCCTTCCTGCCTCCCCCCCGTCCGTCCTTCTCCTCCGCCTCCTCCTCATGTCCCTCCGCCTCCTCCTCCTCCCTCCCTCCCTTCCTCTCCTCCCTCCCTCCCTCCCTCCCTCCCTCCCCCCTCCCTCCCCCTCCCTCCCTCCTTCCTCCCTCCCTGCCTGTCGCCACGGCCCTGGAGGCCCTCGAAAGAGGGACCGGCACCCCCGCAGGGGAGCCCAGGAGCAGGCCGGAACAGAGGGCCTGCCCGCAGGGCCGTCACCTTCGGCGACGACATGCGAGTCGCTCGAATTCGAGTTCGCGCGCGAGGTGGAGGAAGAGGAGGAAGAGGAGGAAAGGGAGGGCTGCGTGCTGGGCGCGCATGGAAGCAGAGGCGGCCCAGAAGGGGCGAGAGGAAAGGATAGAGAGGGACTGCGGGCGGCGGGGGCTTTCGGGGCGGGCGTGGTTGTGGTCGTGGCCGTGGCCGTCGGCGCTGTGACCGCGGACTCAATCCTGGGCGGTGGTCGTGGTGATCGTCGCGCTGCCGCTGGTGGTGGCCGTGGTGGTGGCGATGGTCGTGGTGGTTGTCGTGCTGGCGGTCGTCGCGGTCGCAGTGCTGGCGGTGGTCGCGCCGCGTGCCCTGCAGGTGGCTGTGGTCGTCTTCCTGGTGTCCTAGCGCCCGAGCGCGCTCAGCAGCATCTCAGCATTCCCTCTTTGGAGGGTCCTGCTGATCTGCCGCCAGAGGCCGCCTGGCAGCTCGGAGCGGTCGCCGTCGTCCAAGCCAGCTCCGGAGCGTAGGTTGATTGTACGCAGGTGATGCTCCAGTCGATGAAGATCTGGCGGCCGCTGGCCGGGTCGCTCAAGGAGAGGTCGAGCACCGCCTGTTGGAGCTCGCCCGTGCGGGGGTGGCGGCGGTCCCAGGCTGGGACGGCCTGCTCCGTGGGCGCCGCGAAGCCTGTGAGCTCCTTGTGCTTCGCCGAGTGCCAGGCTTGGCAACTTTTGTGGCGGTTGCTGCGCGACGCGCCCACCTCACGCTTGAGCGCGTGTCAGCCGTGCGGGTCAACGGGCTCGTTGCAGAGGCTTCCGTCCAGGCGGCTGTGCTGGCAGCGGGATCCTGCCGGACAGACCAGGACGCAGAGCCGGCGCTTGAGGTTGCTACAGAAGGGCGAATCTGGTTTGCGGGGGTCGTCTGGCTCGCGCGGGAGGAGCCAGCTGCCGGCTCCTGTGCTCCCGTTTTCCTGCAAGCGCAGGCGATGGTCCTCGTCGTGCGCCCGTAGCAGCTTCTCTCTGGTGGCCGCGGATGCAGCTTTTCACCAGTGCCCCCTCCACTGCTCCGACGTCGACGACGATGACGACCCCGACGACCCTCTCCCGCCCCCTTACCCATTTATGCACGGACAATTGGCGGCGCGCACAAGGGGGTAGGGGGAGGGGGAACGCTTCTCAGAAGGAGCCTGCTTCTTAGAAGGCGCGGGCCTTATCTATAAATGCAAGGCCGGCGCCTGCTAAGAAGCAGCCTCCTTCTGGGAAGCCTTCTCCCCTGCCCCTACCCCCCTCTATGCACCGCCAGAAAGCGGCACCAGATCGGCGACCGATTGGGCGACGTTGATTCTACAAGAATTGCGCCGCATCCGCCGATCCCTTGATTGTTATAGTTCGTTCCCCATGGTCTTTCGGGTGCGTCAGTGGAGCCTTTGCTGTGTATCTTGGTTGCGTTGTTTGGGGTGTTTTGTTTGTTTGTTTGTTTGTTTGTTTGTTTGTTTGTTTGTGTGTGTGTATGGGGGCCAGCGGAAGTTTTATCAGTCTTCCTCCAGCTTTTTGGAGGTATTCCTTCTGCCGCCGCGGGGGTATTTTGTTCGGTGTTGTCAGGTTTGATATTCTCGTGGGCCGTACTTTTGGGCCGTCTTGGATTGGTTCTGGGGGCGCCTATCCTGAGCCCCCGTCGGTGCTGGGAAAACGCAAACGGCGACGGTAGGCCACAGGACCGCAGGAGGTCTTTCCCCCCCCCCCCCGATCTTTCGGCGGGGAATTAAAACTGGTCCTAAAACCTCCTCGTCGCGGCGGGTATCGTATTCCTTCGATTCTTGGGCCAACTGGGTAGTGTTTGGGGTTATTTCTCCAACGGAATAATCCGTTGTGGGTCACCCTGTACCCGGAAGGATTAATCATCTTCTCATGAGGATTTCAATGAGAGTTGCTTCGCTTTGATTCGCGAGTTTGCTCAAAGTTGTTTGCCTAGCACTGCTGGCAGAACTCCTGCTGGCGCCTGATCGGCGGCGCGCGCGCGGCGATGTGGGATTACTTTCCCTCTACTGTTGGGCGGGTTTGGTAATGGTTGGAGGTCATTTCTCCAGCGGAAAATATGTTGTGGGCTACCATACACGCGGGAGGATTTGTAAGCATCTTCTCATGAGGATATCAACGGGAATTGCTTGGTTTTGATGTGCGAGGTTGCTTAAAGTTGTCTGCCTAACACTTCGGGCATAACTCCTGCTGGCGCCTGGTCGGCGCGCGCGGCCAACATGACGGCTTTTTCCGGTGTGG
Source organism: Prorocentrum cordatum (assembly GCA_963575745.1). Taxonomy (NCBI): domain Eukaryota; class Dinophyceae; order Prorocentrales; family Prorocentraceae; genus Prorocentrum; species Prorocentrum cordatum. The sequence goes on along the minus strand of CAUYUJ010017668.1, from coordinate 223,630 downwards.
ACAATACAGAACCCGCCAGAGTTTTGTAGTGTCCACCCGGCAGAGGATGGATTTTCTGAGGGCCCCCGCGGGGCCTGCGCTTCGAATGCCGCGAGACCAGTGCGAGCGGTGCCGGCGCAGGCTTCTTGTAGAGGCGTTCTCGAAGTACGAGTTCCAGAGGGAGGAGAGGCCAGCGTTTTGCAAATAATGCACAGTGTAGATGAGGAGCGCGGGCGGAACGTGTTGTAAAACGTGCAATTGTTGGGTCAGCTGCGCAGACGAGGAGGGGCCCGCGTTGCGGGTTGGCGAGCTGGGCGGGAAGGCGCTGGGCGACGAGGGGCAAAGCCAAAGGATTCGGACCATGTATTGCGCGAGATGCGCGCATGTGAAAGCCAATATGAATGCGCGCAGGGGGTATGCGAGCTGGAACGACAGTGTCCGAACAATGCGGTGTTCGAGCGACGCGTGCTTTTTGTTTGTTCTTTTTTCTCTCACGAGTCGGCGGCCGTGTCGGAAACGCAGAAGAAACGCAACGTAGCTGGGGAGAGGCTTTGCCGAAACTGCGCGGAGGAGAGGGAGGAAGCGGCGCGGAGAGCGAATCAAAGGCAGCGAGCCGCAAGAGGAAAGCGGAGGCGGAAGCGAAGGCGCTGACGTGCGCGGCGTGCGGGGGAGTTCTCGTGGACACGCAACGTCTAAAGAAAGGGCAAGTTGAAGATCATCGAAAAACGAGGCAGGCGCGCGTGGTGTGTGGAGTTTGTAGCAAGCGTGGCAGCACTTCGAATGGAGTCGCCGAGGCGGCGAAGCGGCTTGCGCGAGAATTGACGTGCGCGGCGTGCGAGAAGAAGGTTCCGCGGCAGGAGCACATAAACGACAGACAGGAGAGTGATCACTTCACGGGGAAGAGTACAGTTGTATGCGCAGTCTGCGTGGACCTCGGCTTCGCGGCGCGCAGTTGGCAAGCGTACGAGTGTTCCGGCGCGCGCAAGAGGAATCTCCCGAAACCCAAGTTCGTCGTTGGACAGCATGTCGAATGTGCGCGCCAAAAGGGCACCCTGAAGTGTATGTCGTGCGCGCGAAACCCGCTGAAGCGTCGGGCAGCGCGCGGATGATCGGGGCTGCAGGGCCAGCAGGAAGAGGAGGAGGAGGAGGAGGAGGAAGAGGAGGAGGAAAAGGAGGAGGAGGAAAAAGGAGGAGGAGAAGAGGAGGAGGAGGAGGAGGAGGAGGAGGAGGAGGAGGGAGGAGGTGGGCATGGGAAATGAAGGGGGCAAAGGAGGAGGAGGAGGAGGGGAGGAGGAGGAGAGGAGGAGGAGGAGGAGGAGGAGGAGGAGGAGGAGGAGGAGGAGGAGGAGGAAGGAGGAGGAGGAGGAGGAGGAGGTGGAGGAGGAGGAGGAGGTGGAGGAGGAGGAGGAGGAGGAGGAGGAGGAGAGGAGGAGGAGGAGGAGGAGGAGGAGAGGAGGAGAGGAGGAGGAGGAGGAGGAGGAGGAGGAGGAGGAGGAGTTAGAGGAGGACGAGGAGGGAATGGTGTAGAAGGAACGGTCGTGGGGATGTGGCTTGCGGGCGTGAACTTCGGCCTCCGGAAGCCGTCCTGGACGATTTCGATTTCGAGGCAGCGCTCGGGCACCCAGACCGCGAACGGGGTTGTGGGTTTGAGGCCAGTCGGATAGCTCATGGGGTCTCGTGGAACGGCTCTTGGGGGCGTGTTGGAACCAGTTTTTTTGGCCTCTGAGGGGCCTCCTGGGGAGGTGTCGGTGGCCTTTTTGAGGATTTCTTGGGGTTCCCGGGGGGCTCCTTGGGGCTTCTTGGTTGTTTCTTGGGAATACCTGGGGGCGTTTTGGGGCCACCGGGTCGAACTTTCTGGTCGGGCCTGCTTCTGGGGCTCTTTTGGGGTACCGTCCTGGGGCCCTTTTCGGCTGGCTTGGGGGTTCTTTTGCCGTCTTGGGGCTATGTCGGGCCGTCCTGGAGCCCTCGTGGGGACTTCGTGGGCCGTCTAGGACGTACTGACACCCCAGAGGCGACTGGGAATAGGACGATATTGGATTCTGACGGCCCTCTGGGGGAGGCTGTTAGAGGCCTCTTGGGGCATTTCGGAAGCATCTTGAGCAGTGTGGACGTCATCTTGGGCGGCTTGGAGCGATATTTCGGCAAGTTTGGGCCCTCTTGGATCCTCCGGGGTTTTTTTCGCAGGCCTTGGGGGTTGTCCTGGCGCTCCACAGGGAGCCCGGGGAGGGCTGGACCCCCCCCGGGTGAGTTCGGGGGTGGGTCTTCCCAGGCCCAAAAGGGGGGGGGAGGGGGGGGGCAAATTGCCAGTCCGGCGTCCCCGACGGGATCTCGCACGCTTAGAGACCCATAAGGGGTCGGCGGGTTTTCCTTGAGATGCGGGCATCGCTTGTTTTGCACAAGGGTCGATTCTGCCCTGTTGCGGGCCCGGGGATCATCACGGATCGATCCGGTTCGAAAACTGGCGCAGCATAATGGGGTCTACGGCTCCGTTCGTTGTTCTTCGCGATGTTGCTTTTTTGCGCAACGTCGGATCTCAATGTTAGTCGGGTCCCACGTAACGTGGGTACTTAAGCGCTAGCAGGGGTCATCGAATCCTCCTGGCTGGCCTGGTATTGGGAGCCACGTGCGGCCGATTCTTTTTGTTCCGCCCTCTGCTGACCATGGTCTGGGAGCTACTGAGCGGCCAGCTGGGTTTCGCGACAAGGCCTTGGCTGACCCGGGTTCGCGCCGACCCGGGTTGTCCCCGATGAATCGGCCACCTCACCGATCTTGGCCAGGCCCGTCCTGAGCCCAGGATCGGTATGTACGCTTTGAGCTGGCTGGGGGGTTGAGGTGGCGCACCATGTGGCTCGATGCACGGGCTTTTCGCTTCATCCAGCTTGATCCCACTTCATCCGGCTTACTACCGCTTCATCCGCGGCCTAATTCATCCTTCCGACGACGACCTCCCAGTAGTTGCCTCCTAAAAAATTGGTTTCGGCCAGCAGACCTGGGGGATAGAGGGGCCCGCCCGTGTCGCCACGGCCAGGCGCGGCTCGAGAAGCTGGTCAGTTTTTCGACACTGGGTGGGGTCCGGGGACCGATGATGAACTCGTCTGCCCTCGTCCCTCTTGCCAGATTTTCTCAGGGCCGCTTCCAGGTGTACGCCATCCTGGTTTGGCCAGGTAGGCGTCGGCAGCGAAGCTGGTCCAGGATCGGCCCAGGCAGGGTCGGCGAGGTGATCGGGCGACGGCCACCGGCCTGAGAGGGAAGCCCACACCTCTTGCGGACTGGGCTATTTTTTCGAACCAGGTGCCCCTCTCCACTTTCGGCTTCGGGAGGCCCCTCTTCAGATCGTTTGGCGATCCAGGATGGGTCCAGGACTGGTGAGGAGGGGTGTACGTTCTGGGCGCGCGGATTGAACAAGGCACAGTGTCGGATGTCTGTCAGGAGGACACAACACGCACGCTGACACAACTACACGTCGACTCCCAGGACGAGACGGGAAGACACGGGAAGTGGAGGGGGAGACGAAACCCCAGAACGTATGGAAAAAAGTAAGGGGGATCCTGGGATCTGTGTCCATCTATTTGTGTGTCCCCGGGCGCCTTCCGTCGGGGAGGCTCTCCCGCGGAAGCCCCTCGGGAGGCCTCCAGGGCCTTCCGATTCGCTCCCTGAGAGGGCCGCCCCCCTGCGCGCGGCCCCCTGGCCGAACGTCGGCGCATCCGACCCCCGAGGCTGGCGGCAGAGCACAGGCTTCGAGTAGGGGATCGACTATATATTCGGTTTGTTCGTCCAATCTACGAGACATGCGTAGGATGCTCGTGGATCTGCAAACGTTATCCGTAAGGGCTTCATTCCTTGCCGCCGGCCCCCTCCCTATCATAATGGGATATCTCAGAGTCGCGTCGGCGCGTCTCGGCGCTGCCTTAGCGCATCTGGGATCATCATGCGGGGACGGATAGGAATCATCAGCGCATATGAAGACGTTGGCGCTATCGAAGGCGCCTACGGCGACACCGCCGACCCCTGCCTTTTGGAAACGCCCAGGTGGCCGAGCGTTGTGGCAAGAACTCTGCCAAGCTATCAGGCCATGTGCTTCCCCAGCCGTTGTAGAAACCCTTCGGGGAACATATGGGCGAGGGGATGGCGGGGACGATCAGGAGGAGGAGGAGGAGGAGGAGGAGGAGGAGGAGGAGGAGGAGGAGGAGGAGGAGGAGGAGGAGGAGGAGGAGGGGGCATATTGGGAGCCTCTGGGGGCACTCTTCGGGCCTCCTTGGGAGCTTCCTGGGAGCCTCCTTGGGCCTCTTGGGGGCCCCTGGGGGCTTCTCTGGGGCCTCTTTGGCAGTCTTAGGGCATTCCTGACACTTCTGACGCCGTCGGAAGCCGTCATTGGGGGCCTCTCTAGGCCGACTTGGGGCCCTCTTGGGGTGCTCCAGGGCCGTCTTGGAGGCCATCTTGGGCGTTTTGGAGATCTCTTGGGCCGTCTTGGGGCCCTCTTGGGGCCGTCTTCGGGGCCTTGTGGGCCGTTCTGGGGCCATTTTGGAAGGACTCGTGGCCGATCTTGGGGCGATCTTTGGGGGCTCTTGGGCCGTCTCGGGCCGTCGGAAGGCCGAAGAGAAGCGAATGCCCAAATCTTCATAAACAACTAAGAGACATCACTAATTTTGGCCTCTTCGGATCTTCCTGGAGGCCCTCTTGGGGGCCCCTGGGGCCGTGTTGGTGACCTCTTGGGGGCCTCTTGGGCCGTCTCGGGCCACCTTCGAGCCATCTTGGGCCGTCTTGAGGGTCTCTCTGGGCCGACTTGGGGCCCTCCTGGGGTGCTCAAGGGCTGTCTTGGAAGCCATCTTGGGCGTCTTGGAGGCCTCGTGGGCCGTCGCCCTCTTTGGACCGTCTTGGGCCTCTTGGAGGCCTCGTGGGCGATTTTTGGGCGACCTTTGGGGGCTCTTGGGCCGTCTCGGGCAGTCGGAAGGCCGAAGCACATGCCCAGATCCTTCAACCTCCTAAAGAAAATCACGAATTTTGGCCTCTTCGGATTTTCCTGGAGGCCGTCTTGGAGATCTCTTGGGGGCCTCTTGGGCTATCTTTGGCCTTGTTGGGGCAGTCTTGGGGGCCTCTTGGGCTGTTCTGGGGCCCTCTTGGAGGCCTCCTGGGCGATTTTGGGGCGATCTTTGGGGGCTCTTGGGCCGTCTCGGGCCGTCGGAGGACCGAAGAGAAGCAAATGCCAAAATCTTCAAAAAATAATGATTTTGGCCTCTTCGGGCCTTCTTGGAAGACAGCTGCCGCACCCACAACTGCATATGGCTGGGTCCTTCGTCAGGCGAATTTTCTTCCGTCAGTATGTTTGTTTTGGCTCGAAACCTTTGAAGAGCCTCAGTGTTTCTCTTCTGTTCAAGTCACCGCCCGAGCAGATCTATTCAGGCCAGGTGGACCTGGAGGATCTCGCGGAGCCGTGGATGCAGGAGCCATTTCGATTCTGTCGATTCGAAGCGATGCGATTTCGATGATTTCGATTTCGATTCGATTTTTCTCCGCATTCCGCTGCCCTCGGGCAGGCACATCCTGCGCCCAGGAGCGGTGCAAATGCCACCTTGGCTAAGCCAGGAGGGCACACACACAACGATTTTGGGGACAGGAAGGGCTCAGCCAGGATCGGTGCGAGAGTATGGTTGGCGCCCTTCTATCTCGGAGGAGCTGCAGAAGGGCAGCGCCCCTCAGACCTCTGAAGACCAGGCTTCTTTTCAATGCCGGTGCTCTTCTTCAGCTTCTTCAGCGGCGCATGCATCGTTTCTGGGCGCAGGATGTGCCTTTCCAGGGGCAGGAGATGCTCTGGGTGGGATGATCATCGGGGCGGGGGTGACTAACCTCGCGACGGAGCTTCCTGGTTTTCACGCCGCGCCCATCCCCCTCTCGACCCAATGGGGGCGCAACTACTCAAGTGGCTCAAGCCTCGGGGTCAAGCCTCGGGGTGCGCCTTTTCCCAGGGGTGCGCCACGATTCTAAACAGAACTTCCTACTTCCTACTCGTCGTCCCCTCCGCGCGCGATGGCTTCTCCCCAGCAGGGCGCCCGCCAGACCCGCATGGTTGGCATCCCAGTTCGCGACGTGCTGAAGAATCCTTGGGAGCAGGCGCGCGAGGATAAACGGCAACGCACTGGCCACGGGCCGGACTCACCTCTCGCACCTCTGCTGGGCGGTCAGCACGAGGACGGGGGCGCCAAGGACGAGGTGCACCTGGGCTACGTAGCCATGGGCGGCGACCTGGAGGAAGAGGAGCTCTTCCAATGCCCCTTCAGGCAGTCGAATTTCGGCGATGAGGACTCGGTCTCGCAGGAAGAGGAGGCTGAGCCAGTCACGATGGCAGGCATCGCGGCATTGCTCCAACAACAGCTTGCTCCTATGACGTCGATTGTCGATTAGCTGAAGAAGAGTTTCCAGGCCTTGAACAAAAAAGTACCAGACCTGGGCACTGATTTTTGGAGCCGCACGGAAGGGATGGCAGCGAGCATCGTTACGAACGAGATGCGGATCGAACAACTGGAGAACAGTTACCAGGACATGCAGAAAGGCCCCGACGCCGACGCCGTAGAGACAAATATCCGGCAGTGAGTCCAACAGGCCATGACAGACAAGATGCCCCAGCAGCTGCCCTTCGTGACCCCCAAAGGAGCGGACAAGAGGCACTATGCGGCTGTCATCGGGAGCATGGGTGGCCTCGGCAATCTTCCGGAGGCGACCGCATGGTTAAAGGACAAGTTGGCTACACTCAAAGGCCCAGCCCCGTCCAACGTCTGTTCCGAGGGGGAGTTCCAGGGGATCTTGTTCGCAGAGTTCCGGGGGACCAAAGACAGGAACATGGCCATGAACCTGCTCCGCACGGCCGGCCTCCAGCCTGGGGGTGGGAAGGGATTGTGGGCGAACCCTGATCGCCCTGTGCCAGAGCGGGCGGCTCGCAACTTCGTTTTCGGCCTCGAGCGGCTGTGCAAGACCGAGTGGGAGCTCCCACACACTGTGAGCATTACAGATGAACGCTGTCACTGCTGGTGAGGAGGAGGCGGTCACGGTGCACGCAGAAACGACTTCATTGCAATTTGATTGGCACGGGGAATGGAAAACATGGAAAGAGTTACGCGACTATCCAGGCGTCAAAGAGCTGATTAAGAAGGCCGACGAGTTGGTATCCCGCGCCGCCTCGGGCATGAAGGACACGGCGGGCGCGGCCAAGGGCGGCGCCAAAGGGAAAGGGAAGGCAAAAGGTACCCCTGGGCGCCCAGGGGGATAGGAAATGCCCCCCGGCCTAGTCTCACCACCTCCGGCAGGCAGTCGGCACTCCTGCCGCTATAAGGCCAAATTTGTTAAGAATTCAATATGCATGTACATACCCATGCACGCATAGAGCACGCACTGGCTGTGGCGACCCTGGCTTTCGAGGTGGGCCGCCGCGCCCTGACTTTGAGGGGGCCAGCTGCAACCCACAGGGGTGAATCTTGTTTTGGGGTCGTGGAGTGTCGAGGGCCTGACTGAGGCGAAGCTGGAGGAGCTGCGGATCCACGTGCAGGCGCTGGGCATCGACGTGCTCGCAATTCAGGCGTCGCACAAATACGAATCAATGTGCTACGAGACGGAACGTGGTTTCATGGTTGTCTTGTCCGGGAATCTGGACGACGAGGAAACAGCTGGAATTGGATTTCTGGTGCCTCCTCAAACCCGCAAGGGCCTCTTGGGCATCAGAGTGATTTGTTTTCACGAGTTGCTTATCTGAAATTCCGCGTCCGCGGGGAGAATATACTGGTGTTCAGTGTCTACGCACCTCGCAGCGGAAAGCCGGCAGAGGACCGCAGAGAGTTCTATCAAGGACAGGGTGCGATATTTACTCGCACTCCAGGACACAGCCGGGCTTGTTAGCCGGGGGACCTCAACGCGAGGATACACAGGCAATTTCCTGGCGAATCTGATCCCATAGGCAATTTGGTCTTTGGGGAACCTGCGGCGCAGTTCAGCGCAGATCCCAACCGGAGTCTATTGCGTGAGCTGCGTGCCAGCCGCGGGCTCGCCACCGCAAGCGCGTACTTCGAGCGCGACCTTGACCGTCAGGTGACCCGCTACAACGTTGGGCGCCGCCCCTCCGACCCAATGGCGGCATTTTGGTCAGATCGATTTTCTGCTCTGCCCGCAGTCCCTTCTGCCGAGCGCGCTGGACGTTCCCTCGTGCGGTGCAAGCTGCAGGGAAGCAGCTTCATCGTCGCATCGTTCCCTCGTGCGGTGCAAGCTGGAGATATCCTGGAAGAAAGCGCAAAAGGCAAGGGGGCCGAGGCCGAACGCAGCAGCCTTGGCCGACGCTGGCGTCGCCGAGCACTTTGGCGCCATCTTCGCAGAACACGCGGTGCAGCGCAGCGCGCCGCAGGGCTCCCTCAGTCAGCTCAACGACAATATGGCGGAAGCTTTCCGGCACGCCGCCGGATGTTGTCTGCCTGCGCTTCCAGCCTTACGGCGGCGACATTGGATGAGCGACGGCGCGTTGCAGCTCGCTGCGCGCGGGGAAGGTGACGGCGACTGGGCCGAAGTTAGAACATTAAAGAAAGGCTCTGCTGAAACCCAGGGGAAAATGAAGGATGCCAGCGGCCAGCTCGTAGGCAGCGACAGGGGGGCTGCGACGTTGGCAGAGACTTTTTTCCAGGGTGCAGCGGGCGGTGCACCCGGCAACGGCGGCGAATAATCTGGCCGCTCTGGGCGTTCAACTCGACGTCGCGTGCGGCCCCATCGCCCAGTCGGAAGTCGCCGAGCGGCCGCGCGACCGAGCTGCTGGCGAGGGCGGGGCCCCTGCCGAGTTCTGGGGAGAATTCTGCAGGACGGGCGCGCCGGAGTGCGAATGGGCCACTTTGCTGTGCGCCCGGTGCCGGGCGGGGGAATCTGTGCCAGACGCGTGGCGCCGAGCAGTTGTAACGGCCGTATTTAAGAAAAAGAGATTCGGCGCTTTGCGCCAACTACCGCCCAATTTCGCTATTGCCCATCGGCTACGAGCTCCGCGCCTCCTTGTTGTTCAGCAGGCTGAAGCGTGCTGGCGCCAGGTCTCGGATCTGGAGCGCGCAGTTCGGATTCCGACCCTGCTGCGGAACGTCCGAGGCCTTGCTCATGGCCAGGAGACTTATCGAATATAATCGGGGCACGCAATTGGGCAAGTTTGTCTTCCTTGCGTTGGACTAGGCAATGGCGTTCGACAGCGTGGCGCCGGACGCCCTGGCACAAGCTCTCCTGAGACTTGGCGTCCCCAGCTGCTGCGCCGAGGCCGTGCGCGCCTGTGCGCAGACCGATCGCTCCGCGTTCGCGATGCCGGGGCGATGCTTGACCCGCGCCCGCAGGAGTTCTGAATCTCACAAGGATGTCACTTTCTCCATTCTTCCTCTCGGTCGTCATGGCCGTTCTGGCGCGCGACGCAAAGCGCGCCTTCCAGAGCGAGGGGTTTGCTGCAACAGACGGCTTCCCAGTCGGCGAGCTCATCTACGCAGACGACGCGCTGCTGGTTGGGTCGACTGCTGGCTTCGTTGTCGCTCTAATGCAGGCGATGCACGAGACTTGCAAGCATTGCGGTCTGGCTTGCAACTGGACAAATTGGAGGTGCCGCCCGCGCGGTGCAGCGCGGACATCCGAAGACAGGGTGGCGAGCCCGTCCCGCAGAAAGACAGCGCGGTGCACCTCGGAGGTTACCTAGACGCCCCGGGCGCCAGTAGCGCAGAGCTGAGCAGTCGGATTGGCATGGCATCGCAAGACTTCCACGCCTTATGTCGAATATAGAGGCACGCCCGTTTGCCATTGCAGAAAAAGGTTGCAACATGTAAAGCATGCGTCGTCGGAAAGCTAATTAATTGCATCCACGCAGTGTGGCTCAGCGTGTCTGAATGCAACAGTTTAGATGCGTTCCAAGCACGGTGCTTGCGGATGCATTCTGGCATAGTCCAGTCATATTACAGCCAAGTCAGCAATGAAGCCGTTCTGTAGACATGTTGCTGTCGTAGGCTCAGCACTGCACTTGCGTGCAGGCAGGTGTGCCTTTTGGGTCGCATTGCGGTTCTCCCGGGCGACGGCCCCGTTCGGCGCTGCGTATTCCGACTCGGGTCTTTTCCGTTTTCAGCCGGAGACGGCCGCCGAAAGAGGGGGAGGCCAAAGAATACGTGGAAACGTATAGTGCACGAGCTGGCCGTCAGAATTGCCGGGGATTCGGGCTCCTTGCACGAAATTTGGCAGGGCCCGCCAAGCAAGTGGCAAGCCACCGCCGAACGCTTCCTGTACGCGTAACTTGTGTAAAGATCTAATTGTACTCCAGCTCCCCCGCCCGCCCGCCCTACAGGTGGTGTCGTCGCCCTTTCCTCTTCCGCCGTCGTGCGTCATTCCCCTGCCTGCTCTCCCTCCTGCTCGTCCCCTGGGCTGTCGCGGGGTCTTCGTCCTCCTCCCCTCCTCGCGGCTGTCGTCCCCTGTTGCTCGCTCTCCTCCCTTCCCCGGCTCTGGGTTCGTCCTGGTTCCGGGTGTCGTCCCCTCCTCTGTCTCCTGCTGCCGTTGCTCTCCCGGGTCGTCCACCTGCGGGCTTTTTCGAAATTTTAGACGGTCCCTGCCCATGACCGAGGGAACTTTGTCTGTCGCATTGTTTCGCTGCGTTCGGCGGCGGTCATGCCGGCTCCACTTTTCCTGCCCATGTACCTCTGACGTGCACGGCGTCTTCTTTTTCTTTTTCCCAATTTTGGGTTTCTCGGGGGGCTCTTGCATATATGGCTTCTTGATGGCTCCTTGCGGGCTTCTTGAAAGCCTCTTGGAGGCATCATGGGGCCTCTTGGGGGCACCTCGAGGGCCTCTGGGGCTCTTTGGAGCATTTTTTGGGGGG
>CAUYUJ010017668.1:195299-207799 GCA_963575745.1 Prorocentrum cordatum | reverse complement strand
ATAGCGCCCTTGCGTTGGAGTTTCTTGCAATTTACTCCAGCGCCGCGCTCCCGACACCCAAGCACCCAGGAGTCGCGCTCACGCTTAGGACTCCTTCACAGATTACCTAGGAATCGGGATCTCGCTGCCCTTCGTGGCCCCGTTGCAGCCCTTCGTGGCCCCCTCGCTTTGTTTCGTGGCCCCGTTGCAGCCCTTCGTGGCCCCCTCGCTTTGTTTCGTGGCCCAGTTGCAGCCCCTCATGGCCTCCTCGTTGCCCTTCGTGGCCCCGTTGCAGCCCTTCGTGGCCCCCTCGCTTTGTTTCGTGGCCTCGTTGCAGCCCTTCGTGGCCCCCTCGCTGCCCTTCGTGGCCCCGTTGCAGCCCTTCGCTGCCCCGTTGCAGCCCTTCGTGGCCCCCTCACTGCCTTCGTGGCCCCGTTGCAGCCCTTCGTGGCCCCCTCGCTTTGTTTCGTGGCCCCATATATGTATGCCCTTCGTGGCCCCCGCTCGTTCGCGCCTGTGGTGGCCCCATGTGCGCGCCCTTCGTGGCCCCGCTGTCGCCGTTCGTGGCCCCCTCGCTGCCCTTCGTGTCCCCGTTGCTGCCCTCAGTGGCCCCGTCCGTACTCTCCGCGGCCCAACATACGTATGCCCTTCGTGGCCCCCGCTCGTTCGCGCCCGTTGTGGCCCCATGTGCATGCCCTTCGTGGCCCCGCTGTCGCCGTTTGTGGCCCCCTCATTGTCCTACGTGGCCCAGGTGCTACCCTCAGTGGCCCCATCGTTGCCTTCTGTGGCCCCGCATTATCTGCGCTTCGTGGTCCACGCTCGTTCGCGCTCTTCGTGGCCCCATACGCATTCCCTTCATGTCCCCGCTGTCTCCCTTCGTGGCCTACTTCGTGACCTTCGTGGCTCTGCTGTCGTTCTCTCTCGCTTTCGCTCGTCGTCGTCGTCGTCGCCGTCGCCGTCGTTGCCGTCGTCGTCGTCGGCGTCGTCGTCGTCGTCGTCGTCGTCGTGGTCGGTCCCCTGTCCGTCCCTCTTGGGGTCGGGTCGACGGTCCGCGGCCGCCCCGCCGATCAGCGCTGCCGCTGGCCAGGCCGACGGTCCGCGGCCGCCCCGCCGCTTGCCGGGGCCCGGCCTGCAGGGAAGAAAGGTATACCCCCCAAAAGGGGTTCGATCGAAGACGGAAAGGGCGGGTATCGAGGGTTTGGGAAATTCGCGTTATTCGACACTCGAGCAGATAAGGGCGAACAGTCTTAACATTATGTTTGTTGTTGTTGTTGCTGTTGTTGTTGTTTTTGTTGCTGTTGCTGCTGCTGCTGTTGTTGTTGTTGTTGTTGTTGTTGTGGTTGTTGTTGTTGTTCTTGCTATTGTTGCTCTTGTTGTTATTATTGTTGTTGCTGTTGTTATTATCGTTGTTGTTTTTGCTGTTGCTGTTGCTGTTGCTGTTGTTGTTGCTGTGAATGTTGTTGTTGTTGTTGTTGTTGTTGTTGTTGTTGTTGTTGTTGTTGTTGTTGTTGTTGTTGTTGTTGTTGTTGTTGTTGTTGTTGTTGTTGTTGTTGTTGTTGTTGTTGTTGTTGTTGTTGTTGTTGTTGTTGTTGTTGTTGTTGAATATTCATTTCCAAAGAATTATTATTGTTGATCTCCTGAACCGGTTCCGGGCGCTGTCGCCTCGACGCCGGCTGCATTTTCTCTGTACACGAGGCTCCCGGTCGAGCGTTGGCTTGACCCTCAAAGTGGGCCCTTGGAGGCCCAGCTACGACAACAACGGCTCCCGCTCGATACTTCCTCACAGCTTACTTCGAGACACCCTGACCAGAGAGGCCCCGGAACTCGGGATTGGAGCTCTCGCTCGAGACTTCCGTCAATCAAATCGGCGGGGGCCCAGCCACGGCGACAAGGGCTCCTGTTCGATACCTCCTCACGATTTACTCCGAGAGCCCTGGCCAGGAAGGCCCCCGATCTCAGGAACGGCGCTCTCGCTCAAGACTTTCTCCGGGTTCGATCAAACTTGTGGAGGCCCAAATGCGACGGCAAGGGCTCTCGTTCGATATTTCCTCAAGATGTATTCGCAGAGGCCCTTGCCAGAGTGGCCCCCGAACTCAAGAGACGCCCTCGTCATTCAGTCAATTTTGTGTGGGCCAAGCCGCGACGACAAGGGCTCCCGTTCGTTTCTTCCTCAAGGTGTAGTTCGAGAGCCCGTGGCCCAAGAGTGCAAGTCGGTAGCGGCGCCGGAGGCCCACCTGCGACGACAGGGGCTCCCGCTCGACACCCCCTTTGTGCTCTCACACGACCTGGCCAGAGAGGCCCCCGAACCACGAAGGCCCCAGCACGCTGTTCATTGAGGCCTTCGGACACAGCCCACAAAAACCCCAAACGTGCCACAGGGCCCCAGCACGCTACCCAGTGATGCCTTCGGACACTGCCCACAGAGTTCCCCGCGCGCTGTCCACTGAGGCCCCCAACACACAATTCCCCGAAGCCCAGAGTAAGCCCACAGGGACCGTAGCATGCTGCCCGTAGGCCCTCCGGCACAGCCCACACAGGCGCCGAGCGCGCCCACAGAGGCCCCAGCGCGCTGCCCACAAAGGCCCAAACGCCCGCCCCAAGCTCGCCCACAGAGGCCCCAGCGCGCTGCCCACTGAGGCCCCCCGTTCCGCAGAGGCCTTACGCGCGTCCACACGGGCCCCAGCCCACAGAGGCCCCGAGAGCGCCCGCAGAGACCCCCGCGCGCTGCCCACTGAGGCCTTCTGGCGCAGCCCACTACAGCCCCAAGCCCCCGCTCCAAGCGCGCCCACGGAGGCCCCAGCGCGCTGCCCACTGGGGCGCCCCGTTCCGCAGAGGCCCCACGCGCGCCCGCAGAGGCCTCGGCCCACAGAGGCCTCGAGCGCGCCCGCAGAGGCCCCCGCGCGCTGGCCACTGAGGCCTTCCGGGGCTGCCCACAGAGGCCCCAAGCGCGCCCGCAGAGGCCCCGGCCCGCAGTGGCCCCGAGCGCGCCCACACAGGCCCCAGCGCGCTGCCCACTGAGGCCCCGGACACAGCCCACAGAGGCCCCGAGCGTGCCCGCGGAGGCTCCAGCGCGCTGCCCACTGAGGCCCCGACTTCCTACAGAGGCCCCGACGCGCGCCTACAGAGGCCCCTGCCTACAGATGCACCGAGCGCGCCGAGGCCCGCGCGCTGCCCGCTGAGGCGATCCGGCGCAGCCCACGGAGGCCCCGAGCGCGCGCGCAGAAGGCCCAGCCCGCAAAGGCCCCAAGCGCGCCAACAACGGCCCCAAGCGCGCCCGACCCGCAAGGCCCCGGGCGCGCCCGCAAAGGCCCCGGCGCGCTGCCCACTGTGGCCCCGACCCACGGAGGCCTTAAGCGTGCCCGCGGAAACTCCAGCGCGCTGCCCGCTGAGGCCCCCCGACAACGCCCGCAGAGGCCCCGCGCGCGTCCACCGGGGCCCCAGCCCGCAGACAGAGTCGCCAAGCGAGCCCGCGGAGGCCCCAGCGCGCTGCCCACCGAGGCTTCCGACACGGCCCATAGAGGCCCCAAGCACCCCCGCAAAGGTCTTACCCGCGCCGAGCGCGCCCGCAGAGGCCCCCGCGCGCTGCCCACTGAGGCCCCGGCCTTTAGAGGTTCCAAGCACGCTCGCAAAGGTTCGAAGCGCTGCCCACGAACGCCCCCCAACGCAGCCCACAGAGGCCCTATGGGCGCCCGCGGAGGTCCCGGCCCGCAGAGGCGCCGAGCGCGCCCGCAGAGGCCCCCGCGAGCTGCCCATTGAGGCGCCCGACAGAGGCCCCAGGCGCGCCCGCAGAGGCCCCAGCCCGCGGAGGCCCCGAGCGCGCCCGCAGGCCCCAGCGCGCTGTCCACTGAGGCCACGGACGCAGCCCACAGAGGCCCCAGCCCGCAGAGGCCCCAAGCGCGCCCGCAAAGGCCACTGCACGCTGCGCACTGAAGCCCCCGGACACACCCAGGGCGCCCGCGGAGGCCCCGGCCTGAAGAGGCCCCGAGCGCGCCCGCAGAGCCCCCCGCGCGCTGCCCACTGAGGCCCCCGACGCAGCCCACAGAGGCCCCGAGCGCGCTCACACCGGCCCCAGCCCGCGGAGGCCCCGCGCGCGCCCGCAGAGGCCCCGGCGCGCTGTCACCTGAAGCCCTCGGCGCAGCCCACAAAGGCCCCGGCGCGCAGAGGCCCCGGGCGCGCCCGCATAGGCACCCGCGCGCTGCTCACGGAGGCACCTGGACACAGCCCACCGAGGCCCCCAGGGCGCCCACGTAGGCCCCAGCCCGCAGAAGCCCCAAGCGCGCCCGCAAAGGTCCCCGCGCGCCGCCCACTGAGGCCCTCCCGCGCAGCCCACAGAGGCCCCGGGCGCGCCCGCAGAGGTCCCGGCTCGCAGGGGCTTCAAGCGCGCCCGCAGAGGCCCCGACGCGCTGCCCACTGGGGCCCCCGACGCAGCCCACAGAGGCCCCGGCCCGCACTGGCCCCGAGCGCGTCCGCAGAGGCCCCCGCGCGCTGCCCGCCGAGGCCCCCCAACGCAGCCCGCAGAGGCCCCGGGCGCTCCCGCAGAGGCCCTGGGCCGCAGAGGCCCCAGGAATGGCGTTCTCGCATGAGCGTTCGCGATTCAATCAAATTCGCGGGTGCCCAGCTGCGGCGACGATGCCCCAGCTCGATATTTCCTTGCGATTTACGTGAGGAGGTCCTGGCCAGAGCGTTTCCCGAACTTCGGGGCGGCGCCTCGCTGGGGACTTCCTGGCGGCTCAGTCAGATTAGTGGGGGCGCAGCCGCGATGGCCAATGCCCCCGCTCGATGCTTCCTCGCGATTTGCTCCGAGTTTTTTTTTTTTTTTTTTTTTTTTTTTTTTTTTTTTTTTTTTTTTTTTTTTTTTTTTTTTTTTTTTTTTCTGGCGGTCCATCCTTCTCTTCCCCCGTCCGTCTTCCCCTTCCCTGTTTTATGGGCCGCGCTGAATTTGCGCAGCAGACGAAGGCGATTTACCCCCGAGGGGGGGCGTTTGAAAACGGAGAGGGCGGGTGTCGAGGGTTTGGGACATGCGCGTTGCGTTGCGCGTGATCGAATAATAACAAACAGTCTTAAAGTGATTGTTTCTGTTGCTGCTGTTGATGTTGAGCTCGCACTACTCAAGCAAAATGTTCGTTGATCCCCCCCGCCCTGTGCGCATTGTATTTTTCAGATTGAAATGCCCCTCCCAGCGCTTGTATATGTAAATATAGAAGCACAAGAGAAAGAAACAAGTCAGTGAAAGTCTTGAGGCTCAGACTGCGTCGTTGCTCCCCGCGTTGCAACAGCAGCAACGGCTCCCGCCCAAGACTTCTTCTTAGCTTATTCAGGCATCGCGCTTTCGCTTCTGACTTCCCTTATATATATATATATATGGAATCGCTCTCTCGGCGCTCTGGACTCGCGCTCTCGCTGGAAACTTGCTTGCAATTTACGCGAGCGCCGCGCTCCCGACCATCGGGCACCTAGGAGTCGCACTCGCGCTTCGGTGTCCACCGCAGATTATTTCGGAATCGGGATTTCGCTGCCCTTCGTGGCCCCGTTGCAGCCCTTCGCGGCCTCCTCGCTGCCCTTCGTGGACCCGTTGCAGCCTTTCGTGGCCCCCTCGCTTCCCTTCGTGGCCCCGTTGCAGCCCTTCGTGGCCCCCTCGCTGCCCTTCGTGGACCCGTTGCACCCCTTGGTGGCCCCCTCGCTGCCCTTCGTGGCCCCGTTGCACCCCTTGGTGGCCCCGTCGCTGCCCTTCGCAGCCCCGTTGCAGCCCTCCGTGGCCACCTCGCTGCCCTTTCGTGGCCCCGTTGCAGTCCTGCGTGGCCCCGTCGCTGCCTTCCGTGGTCCCGTTGCAGGGCTTCGTGGCCCCCCCGCTGCCTTTCGTGGCCCCGTTGCAGGCCCTCGTGGCCCCCTCGTTTTGTTTCGTGGCCCCGTTGCAGCCCTTCGTGGCCCCCTCGCTGCTCTTCGTGGCCTCGTTGCAGCCTTTCGTGGCCCCCTCGCTGCCCTTCGGGGCTCCTATATATGCATGCCCTTCGTGGCCCCCGCTTGTTCGCGCCCGTCGTGGCCCCATGTGCGCGCCCTTCGTGGCCCCGCTGTCGCCGTTCGTGGCCCCCTCGCTTCCCTTCGTGGCCCCGTTGCTGTCCTCAGTGGCCCCGTCTTTGCCATCCGTGGCCCAATATACGCATACCCTTCGTGGCCCCCCCCTGCTCGTTCGCGCCCGTCGTGGCCCTATGCGCATGCCCTTCGCGGCCCCGTTGTCGCCTTTTGCGGCCCCCTCGCTGTCCTCCGTGGCCCAATTGCTACCCTCAGTGGTCCCGTCGTTGCCTTCTGTGGCCCCGCATTATCTGCCCTTCGTGGCCCCCGCTCGTTCGCGCTCTTCGTGGCCCCATACGCATTCCCTTCGTGTCCCCGCTGTCGCCCTTCGTGGCCTACTTCGTGCCCTTCGTGGCCCTGCTGTCGTTCGCTTCGTGCCCTTCGCGCCCTGCTGTGGTCCTGCAGGGAAGAGAAAGGTATACCCCTCAAAACGGGTACGATCGAAAACGAAAATAGCGGGTTTCGATGGTTTGGAAAATACGCTAGATGAGAGCGAACAGTCTTAAAATGATTGTTGTTGATCTCCGGACCCGGTTCCGGGCGCTGTCGCCTCGACGCCGGCTACATTTTCTCAGATCACGAGGCTCCCGCTCGAGCGTTGGCTTGACCCTCAATGTGGGCCCTTGGAGGCCCAGCTACGACAACAACGGCTCCCGCTCGATATTTCCTTTCAATTTACCCCGAGACACCCTGGCCAAAGAGGCCCCCGAATTCAGGAGCGGTGCTCTCGCTCAAGACTTCCTGGAAATTCAACTAAGTTGGCGGAGGCCCAGCCACGACGACAAGGGCTCCTGCTCGATACGTCCACACGATTTACTCCGAGAGCCCCTGGCCAAGAAGGCCCCCGAACTCAGGAACGGCGTTCGAGATTTTCCCGTCATTCAGGCAAGTTGGTGGAGGCCCGGACACGGCGACAATGGCTCCCGATCGATATTTCTCCATACGTATTCCGAGAGCCCTTGGCCAGAGAGGCCCCCGAACTCAAGAACAGCGCTCTCGCTCGAGACTTCTTCGCACTTTCATCAGTGGCCGACAAGGAAGAGATTCCCCCCGAAAGGGGGTGCAATCGAAGACGAAATGGGCGGGTATCGCGGGTTGGGGTATACGGAATGCAAGACACGCGTGCCAGTAAGAGCGAGCAGTATCAAACTGATTTTTGTTGTTGTGGTTGTTGTTATCGTTCTTGTTGTTTTCGTTATTGCTGAGGTTGTTGTTGTTGTTGTTATTGTTGTTGCTGTCGTGATGGTCGTTGTCGTTGTCGTTGTCGTCGTCGTTGGCGTTGTCGTCGTCGTCGTCGTTGTTGGTGCTGCTGTTGCTGTTGTTGTTGTTGCTGCTGTAGTTATTATTGTGGTTTTGGTTGTGGTTGCGGTTGTGGTTGCTGTTTGTGTTGTTGTTGTGGTCGTTGTTGTTGCTGTTGTTGTTGTTGTCGTTGTTTTTTTTTGGGTGTGGTTGTGGTTGTTGTTGCAGATGTTAGTGTTGCTGTTGCTGCTGCTGTTGCTGTTGTTATTGTTGTTGTGATTGTTGTTATTGTCGTTGTTGCTACTGGTATTGTTGCTGTTGTTGCTTGTATTGCCGCTGTTGTTGCGGTTGATGTTGCTGTTGTTGTGGTTGTTGTTGTTGCTGTTGTTGTTGCTGCTGTTGTTGTACTCTCTTTTCTGATGAATAACTGTTGTTAATCCCCCCCGCCTGGTAGCCATTGCATATTGCAATTCAAGTGCTTCTCCTGGGGCTCGCACTCTTTTTTGTTTTGCAAGGGAACATGAGGTGTTACCAAACTGCGCTCCCAACCGCCAGTCTACAACAACGACGTCTCCCGCCTGATACAGGACTTCCTCACAACTTATTCCCAACTCGCGTTCTCGCGCGGGCCTCCTCACAATGTATACCGGAATGCAAGTCCGCATTTTCGAGACTTCTTGAATGGTCCCGCCATCCTCTTGAAGACGAGGAGGAGGACGAGGACGAGGAGGAGGAGGAGGAGAATGACGACGAGAATGTCGATGAGGAGGAGGACGAGGACGAGGAGGAGGAGGAAGAGGGGATGAGGAGGAGGAGGAGGAGGAGGAGGAGGAGGAGGAACAGGAGGAGGAGGAAGAGGAAGTGGAGGAGGAGGAGGAGGAGGGAGGAGGGGAGAGGAGGAGGAACAGGAGGAATAGGAGGAGGAAAAGAGGGAGGAGGCGGAGGAGGAGGAAGAGAGGGAGGAGCAAGAGGGCGGAGGGCGGAGGGCGGAGGGCGGAGAGCGGAGGGCGGAAGGCGCAGGGTGGAAGGCGGAGGGAATACGAGGAGGAGGACGGGGAGGAGGAGGAGGAGGAAGAGGAGGAGGAGGAGGAGGAGGACAAGGAGGAGGAGAGGGAGGAGGACGAGAAATATGCATCATACCATGAAGCGTAATAGTAATAGTAATAGTAATAGTAATAGTAATAGTAATAGTAATCGTAATAGTAATAGTAATAGTAATAGTGATAGTAATAGTAATAGTAATAGTAATAGTAGTAGTAATAGTAAAAGTAATAGTAATAGTAATAGTAGTAGTAATGGTAATGGTAATAGAAATAGTAATAGTAATAGTAATAGTAATAGTAATTGTAATAGTAATAGTAATAGTAATAGTAATAGTAACAGTAATAGTAATAGTAATAGTAATAGTACTAGTAATAGTAATAGTAATAGTAATAGTAATAGTAATAGTAATAGTAATAGTAGTCGTAGTCGTAGTCGTAGTCGTAGTCGTAGTCGTAAGACTACGAGTAATAGTAATAGTAATAGTAATAGTAATAGTAATAGTAATAGTAATAGTAATAGTAATAGTAATAGTAATAGTAATAGTAATAGTAATAGTAGAAGTAATAGTAATCGTACTTATAACAGTAATCGTAGTTCGTAAGAGTAATGGTAAGTGCACTTGTCATCGTCATAGTAATAGTATTAGTAATCGTTATAGTCATAGTACTAATACTAGTCACAGTTTTAGCCATAGTAATCGTAATAGTAATAGTACTAGTAATAGTAATAGTAATAGTAATAGTAATCGTATTCGTAATAGTAATAGTAATAGTAATCGTATTTCGTATGCGTAATAGTATTAGTAACGTAATAGTAATAGTACCAGTGATCGTAATAGTAATAGTATTAGGAATACTACTAGTAATAGTACTTGTAATAGTAATAGTAATAATGCTAGTAATAGTCATGGTACTTATAATAGTAATCGTAATAGTAATAGTAATAGTACGAGTACTAGTACTAGTACTAGTAATAGTAAACGTAATAGTAGTAGTAATCGTACTAGTAATGGACATATTCATATAATTAGTCTTATGCATAGTCATGGAAATGGTAATAGAAATAGTAATAGTAATAGTAACAGTAATAGTAATAGTAATAGTAATAGTAATAATAATAATAGTAATAGTAATAGTAATAGTAATAGTAATAGTAATAGTAATAGTACAAGTAATAGTAATAGTAATAGTAATAGTAATGGTAATAGTAATAGTAATAGTACTAGTGCTAGTGCTAGTACTAGTAATAGTGATAGTGATAGTGATAGTAATAGTAATAGTGCTAGTAATAGTAATAGGAATAGGAATAGTAAGTGTAATAGTAATAGTAATAGTAATAGTAACAGTAAAAGTAATAGTACACGCTATAGTAATAGTAATGGTAATAGTAAAAGTAATAGCAATAGTAATAGTAATGGTACTACTGATCGTAATCATAATAGTAATAGCAATAGTAATGTTATTAGTATTAGTAGTGGTAATGGTAATAGTAATAGCGATAGTGATAGTAATAGTAACCGTAATAGTAAACAGTTTTCAGTAATAGAACTCGTAGTCGTACTAACCATAGAAATAGTAACAGTAACAGTAATATGAGTAGTACTAGTAATAGTACTAGTAATCGTAATAGTTATAGTAATAGTAAGTGTAGTCGTAACAGTAATAGTAATTAGTAAGAGTAATAGTACATGCAGTTGTCAGAGTCATAGTAATAGTTTTAGTAATAGTAGTAGTCATTGTACAAGTAATAGTAATAGTACTAGTAAGTGTAATAGTACTGGTAATAGTAATAGTATTTTTTACTAGGAATATTAGTCGTACTCTCACTAGTTATAGTAATAGTAACAAGAATAGTAATAGTAATAGTACGAGTAATGGCAATGGTAATCGTAATAGTCATAATGCTAGTAGTAGTAATAGTATTGTATGTGTAATAGTAATAGTAGTAGTAATAGTAATAGTGCTAGTAATCGTAATAGTGGCAGTACTAGTCATAGTAATAGTATTAGTAATAGTGGTAGGCATAGTACTAGTAATAGTATTAGTAATAGTAATAGTAATACTACTAGTAATAGTGCTAGTGATAGTCATAGTAATAGTAATAGTAAACGTTTTCAGTATTATTAATAGTATTCGTAATAGCCATAGAAATAGTATCAGTAACAGTAAGATTAGTAGTACTAGTAATAGTACTAGTCATAGTTATAGTAAGCATACTAGTAATGGTAATAGTACTCCAGTAATAGCAATAGTAATAGTAATAGTCATAGTAATAATGCTAGTACTAGTACTAGTACCAGTAATAGTATCAGTAATATTATTAGTACTCGTAGTAGTAAGATTATTAGTAATAGTAATGCTCATTTTAATAGTAACAATCATAGTTATAGTAGTAGTAGTAATAGTGATAGTATTAGTAGTAATGCTATTAGTAATAATAGTTCTGGTAGTAACAGTAGTAGAAACAGTACGGATCATTGTAATAGTAATAGTACTGGTAATGGTAATAGTCATGGTAATAGAAACAGTACTATAAAATTGAATATCACCACGAACACTGGGAATATGGGAATAATAAGCATATCCGTACCACTACTTCTACTACTAGTGCTACTACAGCAACTACTACTACTATTGCCACTGCCACTACCACTACGACTACGACTACGACTACGACTATTTCTACTACTGCTACTACTACGACCGCTACTACTACTGCTGCTACTACTACTGCCGCTACTACTACTACTACTACTACTACTACTACTACTACTACTACTACCACTACGACTACTGCTACTACTATTAGTACGGCTACGAGTAATACTAAGACTAAGGCGGCTAAGGCGAACAACGCGAATCCCACGAAGACGACGAACACTTTATTAACAGCATGATTAGTGCTAATTGTACTACTACTGCTAATACGAAGAAGGGGTAGAGTATTAATAATACGAAGCGTACGCGTATTACTAATGCGCTCGCTCGTAATGCGGATACTAAGAAGACGATGCAGAAGAACACGGCGAGGAGAAAAAGGAAGACCATGGGGGCAGGGGGCCGCCCGCCTTCGGCGGGTCGGTGGGGCTCATGGAGCCCCACGTGGTGAGCCTGGCGCCTCCGCTTCGTTTGTTTTTGTTGCTTGGTCATTTCTCTCTCTCTCTCTCTATCTCTCGCTCTCTTTCTCGGGCCCCGTCAGGAGTGCGGCGGCCTCTAATTCTAGAGGGTCGCAGGGGTCGGGGTCGCGGGGCTGGGCGTTGCCCCCCCCCCCCCCCGGTCTGGACAAATTCCGTACGTGCGCTTAGGAGTAGAATGCAGTTGATGTTGGGGATGGGGATGTTGACGGTGATGTGGTTGATGATGACGGTGGTTTTCGTGACGGTGATGTTGACACTTATGATGATGATGGTGGCGATGATGGCGATGATGATGTTGTAGGTGCTCATGCTGCTGATGTTGTTGATGAGGACGGTGCGGATGATGATGCTGATGGTGACGGTGGTGGTGGTGGTCCTAATGGGAAGGATTTTGGTGACGGTGGTGGTAATGGGGTGACGATGTTGATGGTGATGGTAATGATACTGGTTTTGATTATCGGGTTGATTATGGTGCTAACGGTGCTGCTGCTGATGAGGATGGCGATGGCGATGCTGATGGTGATGCTGATGATGACGATGATGATGAAGCGGAGGAGGAGGAAGGGGAGCAGGGGGGTAGGAAGAGGACCTGGGACCGGTGGGAGGTGCTCATGGGGACCAGGGGCTTGTTCGTGCTGCGGGGCGAGAGCCGCTACGGCGACAGGCGCGACCCGCCCGATCTCTGCAGGGGGCCAGTTGGGAGAGGGGAGTATTACAGTCGTAGTCGTAGTCGTAGTCATAAACGTAGTCGTAGTCGTAGTATGTGTAGTCGTAGTAGTAGTAGTAGTAGTAGTGGTGGTGGTAGTAGTAGTAGTAGTAGTAGTAGTAGTAGTAGTGGTAGTAGTCGTAGTAGTAGTCGTAGTAGTAGTCGTAGTAGTGGTAGTAGTAGTAGTAGTAGTAGTAGTAGTAGTCGTCGTAGTAGTTGTAGTAGTCGTAGTAGTCGTAGTAGTAGTAGTAGTAGTAGTAGTACTACTACTACTACTACTACTAGTACTAGTAGTTGTAGTAGTAATAGTAGTCGTCGTAGTAGTAG
>CAUYUJ010017668.1:169054-194054 GCA_963575745.1 Prorocentrum cordatum | reverse complement strand
ATGTTTCCTGTGCCCACTTTGGCGTCGGCCCACCGCCTCCCGCTGATCGCCGGTAGGGGCCCGATGGCCCACCCTGCCGAAGATCTCCGTGCGCGGCAGCGAGCGCCGGGGAAGAGCTCTGGGGGCGGGTCGACCCGCGAGCCGCGCGCCCGCCCCCACTGCCAGGACGTCCTCGGCGCTGGCGGTGGGCCGCACCCCGCGGCGGCGCGGCAGGCGGCACTCACCTCCCCTTCTTCCCTCTCCTCTCTCCTCCTCCTCTTCCTCCTCCTCCTCTTTCTCCTCCTCCTCCTCCTCCTCCTCCTCCTCCTCCTCCTCCGGCGGCGCGCGCGAGTCTGCCGCGCGCCCCAGTGCACGTTGATCGGGAGCCGGCTGCTGCAGAACCCTCCGCCGCCCCCCAAGGAATGAGGACGGCTCTTGCGGGGGTGACCGGCAGTCTCAGACAGCGGCCACTCCCAGGGGGGAGGGGTCTGCCAGCCAGGGCCTCTGGAGAGCATACCCGGGACCGCCACAGCGACCAGGAGGATGGTGCCGGCGCTGGCGTCGTCCCCCCGCCCTCGCCGGCCCGCGTCGGGCCTGGCAGCGCCCGCGCCCCGCGCTCCCGGGCGTCGAGCAGCGCCGCGCTGGCCAGCACCGCCGCTGTGTCGCCGCTCCGGCCGCCGCGCCAGCCTGCAGCCGCCCCGCCAGCTCCTCCAGCTTGCAGCGGCGCCTCCGGCTAGCGCCGCCTCCCGCAGCAGCCGCGCCAGGCCTGCAGTCCTCCTCCTCCTCCTCCTCCTCCTCCTCCTCCTCCTCCTCCTCCTCTTCCTCTTCCTCCTCCTCCCCCTCCTCCTCCTCTTCTTTTTCCTCCTCCTTCCTCCTCTTTTTTCTTTCCTCTCTCCCTCTTTTTTCTTCTCTTATTTTCCTCTTTTCCTCCTCTTTCCTTTCTTCCTCTTCCTCCTTTTTTTTTTTCCTATCTCTCCTCTTTCCTTTTATCCTCCGTTCCTCTTCTTTTTTTTTTCCTCATCTTCATTTTTTTCCCCCCTCCCTCCTTTTCCTTTTTTTTTCTTCTTTTTTCCTCTTTCCCCCTCTTGTTTCCCTTTTTTCACTTCCTCTTTTCCTCCCTCCCCTCCCTCCCCCTCCTTCCCTCCTTCCTCCCCTCCTCCTCCTCCCCCCTCCTCTCCTCCTCTCCTCCTCCCTCCGCCTCCTCCTCCTACCTCTCTCCAACACTCCTCCCTCCTCGTTTCTCATTCTCCTCTTCTCCTCCTTATGTTACTCTCCTCTTCTCCTCGTCCTCATCTCCTACTCCTTCCCTCTTTCTCCTCCCCCCTCCTCTCCTCCTGGACCCTCTACTCTCTACCTCCTCCCCTCCTCCGCGCTCCTTCTCCTCCTCACCCTCCCCCTTCCCCTGCGTGACTCCTCTTCTCGTGCTCATCTTTCCAGTCTCCTCCTCCCTTCTCCTCCTCCTCCTTCTCCTCCCCCTCCCCCTCCCCCTCCTGCCCTCCTCCCCTTTCTTCTGCTGCTGCTGCTGCTGCTCCTCCTCCTCCCCCTCCTGCCCTCCTCCCCTTTCTTCTGCTGCTGCTGCTGCTGCTCCTCCTCCTCCTCCTCCTCCTCCTCCTCCTCCTCTCAAGGGACAGGCCGCCGCTTGTCGGGTCTTCTTGGTTACTTGCACCGTAAGTCTCGAGAGCTCTGTGGATCGAAATGTGATGGTCGAGCGGGTAAGGGCAGGCAGCGGCAGGGGAGAGGCTAACAGAGTGATGATCGTTGGTGCAATTCAACACCCGTCCTCGATCATCTGGCTTCATTATGCGGAGCTGGCGCGGAGCGCCACAAAGGATGGCCGGAAGGCCTCAAACATAGAGATTATTAGCCTGTTGTTGCGCCATTCATTACCCTGTCGGTTTCACTCTGGGCATCTCGTGCCCTTCGCTCTTCTGCACTTCTGTGGCGTGCCGTCCTGATGGCCTCCTTGGCTGAGGCCGCCTCGGCGGAGACCTTCGCACTCACGAATCCGCCCTTCATCGCCGTGGTCAGGTAGCCCCTCTCCGACTCGAGCTTCGTCAAAGCATCCGCCAACTAGACAGACGTGTCGCACCACTCCATGTCGACTCCATCCTGGGAGAGCATCTCTCGTAGGGCTGCAATGGCCACGCGACCTCGACGGTCTGCAACCTGGCCAGCGTCCGCGAGGCGGTGGGTCACCAAGTTTTTCGCATCACTGTGCCACTTGTCGGGACCAGGGTCGTCGCCATGGCGACTATCAGGTCGCCAAGTGGCTGATGTGGCTTGTCTATCTTGTAGTACAGGGCTCGGATCCTCTCCAACGCTTCAGCTCCTTGAGTGAGTCTATAGTCTTCAAATCCCATCGAGGCCCTGCAGGCTTTCTCGATCCTAGAGCTGCCCCAGTCCGGCAAGTGTACTGGCCTCTCGCCGCACTTGTAGAGGCCCTCGTCCGAGAGCGCACACACGAAGCCGAGCTGGGACTTCACCTACCGAGCGGGCCGAGGGTCAGGTCATCGACGTTGTTGAGGCTGCTGTCCGCGAACACGATAGCACGTAGGTGTGTCTTGTTGAAGAGCGCCGCTCCGAAAGCAGGCACGCGTCGCGCGTCTCTTTTCAGTAGTTCACCAGCTTGTTCATCTCCAGTAGGTGCTGTACAGTGGCCTGGTTCTTGTGCTGCGCCAGCCAGCTGTAGCCGAACGAGAACTCCGCACGTAATTCCCTCGAAAGCCACCCGAGTGAGCCGATCACCGACTCTCCGAAGCTCCTGTCTTCATCCGTAGCTAACACCTTGATCTGCGTGGATCATGCCTTGGACATCATCAACGTCTCCAGACCTTGATCGAGAAGTCCGAGGCGTTCTCGACGTACTTGCCGCAGTATAGGGACGTTGGCTTCTGCTCCGTGAGTAGTAATACACGCTTCAGTTCGTCCATCGTGGTCTTGAACAGGGCGCTGTTTGGGTTGCCGGTGGCGAACAGGTCGTTTACGTAGGTACCGACTAGGCCGACGAGCTTGCCTTCGAAGAGGAAGAAGAAGGCTCGCTCCAAGCGGCTCTCCTGCCAAGTGTTACCGCGCAGCGTCCTACGTAGCCTTCGTGCCGTAGATCGCACCATGACATGCAAACATCGAATTAGCGGGTACGTACTCCAGGTGGTAGAGTTGAACGCAGCACGAGCATCCGGTCGACATCATCTCTTTGCAGATAGGCACTCGTCTCGTCGAGCTTGAATAATTGCCCATGCTTTCTGGCAGAAGTGCTGCAGATCAGGTGGAGCACCAGCAGTGACGATGTTGAGAAGTGCGTCCTGACGTGGATCGACTCGTAGCAGCCGACCGCCACTGGCCGAGGTCGCGCCTTCATGGGCACCTTCGGGTCGTACTCGTTCTTGTTGATATGCACCCATCTTGAGGGTACGGTAGGTTCCTGCGGCGTTGACGCGCTGGCGACGCCAGCGAAGACGTTAAAGGTTGAATTCTGCGACGCGGAAGCACCGATGGGCCCGGTAATGCCATTGGGCCCGACTGGATTTAACCTTGAACAATCGAGGCCGCGATCGATTCAAGATTGAACGATCGACGCGGTGTCAAAAACCTTTACGCGCGCCGACACCGCACGAACCTACCGTATCGCCTTGACTTGTCCCAAGAGCTCCTTGGCCGCCTCGCCCGTGACCAGGGTCACCGCCCGGAGGTGGCATCAGTTCTCCCGCTCCTTCGCCGTGCTCGCGTCGAACATGGACCTCTGCGCCCCGGTGAGGTCAGCGAGCACGACCTCCTTCCCTCGGGACTTCCTGACCAGCCATGCGTAGCTGATCCAGGTGTAGTAGGACGCAACCGAGTCGTTCTCGACGAGGTCAACCCTGGCCATGGGGTTGCTTCGATCTCGCAGCCGCCGCGGAAGCGTCATCTCGGGCCCGTAGGCCGGGAAGCCGGGCGGAAAATCGCCTCTCTCAGGCAGGAGTTGAGGAGTGGTAGGGTCGGGTAGGTCGTTCGTGTCGGGCTCGATCGGATCACCACCATCATCATGATCAGTTACAGGTACTTCCTGACCAGACATATGCTCTCGCTCATGCGCTGGTTCAAGTACTGGAGCAGGTGGTCTGAGATTCTCGCCCTGCTGTGCTCGGGCCGTCTCCACGCTGTGAACTCGAGGGGCAGAGCTCAAGGGCTCAGGCCTTGCGGATTCAAGTGCCTCGCCTGTGGTCCCCTCGGCCACCACAGGTGCCAGGGCGTGGCTGGATGCGGTCTCCCTCGTAGCGGCTGCCGATGGCGCCGCCGATGGTCCGCCTGGTAGCGGTACGTCCTCTGAGATCACCGAGATCACCAGAGCTCCTTCCTCCATACCTTCGCGTCGCACGTCGAGGAATTCTCCTGGTCCTCGTGGTAGAGCTGTGCCTCGCTGATCAGCTGGCATCCGATTCCAGGTGATCAGTCGATGCGGCCTCCCCCGTGTCGGTGGTGCCCTCGGCGAAGGTGCCCCCTCGCCTTCCGTCCGTTCTCGGGGCGGTGAAGCTATCCGCGAGGGGCGGGCTGCTTTCTGATGTCCAGATTAAGGTGGGCAAGGCTTACAAGTTGTGGCCAACACGGCCGACACGGAAGTCGCTGCGGCGATTTGGGCGTCGCTTCCGTGTTGGGGAGCTCGGGGAGGGAAGGTGGGGAGGGCTCATATGTTTTGGAAGCCCGTTTTGCCGCCCGGTAGGCAGTCGTTGTATTTTGTGTTTGTGCCAGCAGGTGGTTGCCTGCTCACTGGGCGCGCGGGGACCACCGAGGTATCAGCATTTTTCTGGATGTTGCTTGGGCCGCCTGCTCAGATGGTTTCTTGCTCAGGGCACCGTGTAAGGTGGCTGGGCCTGTTGATGGGCTTTTTGCACGGAGCTCCCGATGCACGAAGAAATGTCTGGAGCTTGGCTCGAATGGTTTAATGGTATGTTCTCGGAGTCTCATGGTGTCCTTGGGATCGTCGAAGGTCTGGTCCGACGGGCTGCCTCTAAAAGCCCCAAGGATTGTATTCTCAACCGGTCTGACCGTGGAGCGCGGAGGGTAAATTTGGTTGCCAAAGGAGCTGCCAAATTGAAGCCGTCCACAACTTTGAGTCTGGATGGAGGTATCGTTTGCGACCCACTGTCTGTGCTCCTGGCTGAGAGT
Source organism: Prorocentrum cordatum (assembly GCA_963575745.1). Lineage (NCBI taxonomy): Eukaryota > Dinophyceae > Prorocentrales > Prorocentraceae > Prorocentrum > Prorocentrum cordatum. The sequence continues at coordinate 188,933 of CAUYUJ010017668.1, read as the reverse complement.
GAGTTTTTTTTAAGGGCGGGGGGAGGGTCAGTGGGGTGGCGGTGGCTCTAACCTTTGGTTCCAACGTGGCGGCGGGACTTGAGGCGTTTTGGGGCTATCTAACGCCGTCTTGGGGCTTTCTTGGGCCGACTTGGGGCCCTCTTGGCCGTACGGTGGTTGTCTGCGGGTCGTCTGGGCGCCGTCTTGAGCCGTCAATGGGATTTCAAGGCCGTCTTGGGTTCCACGAGAGGCCCTCTTGGGCTGTCTTGGGGCCGTGTTGGATGCTTCCTAGGCCATCGTGGAGTCCTCTCGGGCTGACTCTCGGGCCATCTTTGGAGCCTCTTGGGTTGTTTTGGGGCCATCGTGGATGCTTCTTGGGCCGTCATTCAAACGCCCGAGGGACATCAATGATTCTGGCGTCGTCGCACCCTGTTTGGGGTTCTCTTCGTGGTACTTCTGGGCCATCTTGGAGGCGTCTTTGTCCGCCTTGAAGGCTCGAGCCGGTGTGCGTGGGATGAAAGGTCGAGGAGTTAGCAGCCATGCGGGAAGTGCACCATCCTCGAGCGGACACGCGTAGAATGGGGGTTTAGGCATTAGTTGAAATGCTGGGAGCGGCACTGCCTTCGAGCGGGCACGAGGGAAGTGGCCTCGGGAGGGGGAAGCATGCGGCTGTCCGGCAGTAGAAGAGGGGCGGTCCCGTGTTAGATTTTACAAGGCCCTAAAAGACAGCGCTTGGCATTCTTCCACGCCTCAACATGCCAGGGGGCACTGTGGCGGATCCCCTGTGCAGGGTTATGCTTTGCAGTGCTCGGTGATGCCCCTTCGGTCAGCAATTGTTACGGCGGTCTTTTGTGCTGTATTATAGACTGCCGCTTCATGCTACGCTGTGCGTTGCCGTGTTCAGAATGTTGTATGTTGAGCCACGCTAACCAAAGCATGCGCTCCTGATCTATGCCGCTCCTGCTCAGACGGCTTCGCTTTGCCCTCGCAGCTTGCACTTGGACGCGACAGGCCAACGGCCCAATCAGCATCCTACGTTCGGACCAGCGCCTCAACAGAAGGCACCTGCACACCACAATGCCTGGCCAGGGGCATCCTGGGCACTGGGATGGTGTTCAGATCCTCATGGCCTCGGCCAGGAGGTGCGTATACACCATGCCGCGGCCCAGGATGGCCCTGGCCAGGCACGGTTGTGTCGTGTCGACGCGGTAGAACGCCGCCGGTGGCCCAGAATCGGCCTAGCATGGAACGACCTAGTGATCGGAGAGCCTCGTCCAGGATTCAACGGTCCGCGCGGTGTCAGGAACTATCGCAGAAGTCGTCACGACCTGCAGTGGGTGGTGCATCGATGGTGTACGGGCTTACGCCGCACCGCCGACCTGTGAAGGCCAAGCTGCGGGGCCCTCCGAAATTTCCGCACTTGGCTCCCGAGGGGGGTTTGGCAAGGAGCAACTACAGTGGAGACCCATGCCAAGAAACACCCTGCTTGCCTCCAGGGTGCCCTGGTTTCTTGGGTTTCGATGGTTCTGCCATGGAGAGCGCGACGTTCCCACCCCAAAACTGCATGGACGTCCTGGGATCACAGGGTTGGGTTTCTTGTGGAAGGTTTCTTGTGGTCGGGCCCCTACTGTATCTCACACGCCGAGGAGCCCCAAGGGCTCGGCGAGGCACGCCATGCCGCGGCCCAGGGCTGCCCTGGCCAGGCACGGTGGTGATGCACAGGTGAATGGCAGGTGGCGCCTGCGCAGAGGACGGCTGCGACGACCGCGCGGCACCCCGAGGCGCTGCCGCCTGGCCCCGGGTCCGCGGCGCCGCGCGATCGGCGCTCGGAGCCCGCAGGCGCCCCCTCCCCGCGCGTTCCCCGCCGTCGCCGCCGCCGCCGTCGCCGTCGCCACCGCCTTCGCCGCCGCCGTCGCCGTCGTCGCCGCCGTCCGTCGCCGTCAGCGCCGCCGCCGCCGTCGCCGCCGCCGTCATCGCCGTCCGCCGCCGTCGTCATCTTCCTCTTCCCTCCCCCTGCCGGTCCAGGTTTTCGGGCACGGGGAGCGCGCGGCGCCCCCCGCCGTTCCCCGCGGCCGTGGACAGGGCAGGGGCTTCTTCAAGTCACTTCGGGGAATAACCAATCCGTGTCCCCAATCCGTAGGCGTATGAGGACACCACGCAGCTCGCAGAGCTGCGGCGACCGTTGTGTGGCGGTCCCCACTTATGGTACGCAACACATGCAATTACGTAAATATGTAATTTAGTCCCACATATATGTAGACTGTGTACCTGGAGAACAGAAGACACCAGCCCAAAGAAGAACTGAAGTACAACATAATCCAATTGTTGACACATGCGATCCAAATAATAGCCATTGAATACGTTTATAAACCATTGTCGGAGGAAGTGGGTGCCTGTGGTTTCTTGTGTCGGTGGTCCAGCGCACGCTGCCGCATGCTTGCCATAGCCAACACCATTTTTGTCCAAGTAGTCGTGGTCCTCCTGGTGAGGTCCTCTGTCGGCCAGCCCAGCCGGCGGGTGAGGTCAGCCGTTGGTACCGCGATACCTTGCCGGAGGTCGGCGTTGGCTGTGCACACCCAGCACATGTGGTCGAGCGTCGGGACGCGCTGCTCACCACCGCGCTGCTCACCACAGTGGTCGCAGGTGGTCGAGACCTCCTCGCCTTGGTTGGACTGCAGCAGGGCGTCCGAGACCACGCAGCCGCAGAGGACGGCAGCGATGTGTGAGGCGAGGATTGGGTTAGCTTTCCGTGCTTCCTGTGCCGCGCGCGCGGCAGCAGCTGGGAAGGGCTATCCGGCCGCCATGGGGCTCTCCCGCCGGCTCCGGCCCTGTAGGATTGCCCATTCGTGGGATCGGAGTATGAGTCGTAGTTCGTGGAGCTGTCGGTCTGTTCTGTCGGTAAGTCGAAGTTATCCCGCCGGGCCTCTCCAGAAGCCGTCGTCGCTGCGCTCTGCTCCAAGCGATGCCAAGTGTGCTCGGTAGGCGTGGAGTGGCCCCCGCGTGTCGGTTTTGATCGTGATCTTGTCCCAAAGCGCAAGTGCTCCAGGCCCCTGTCGACGTAGTCTGCTGCTCAGAAGTTGTAGTGCTCGCCGGCACAGGTGGTGCCGTAGGTCGGTGCTATGCCCCATTACTACCAGACGAAGTAGTTCGGGAGCTGCCCGGGGCCATTTCCGCAGGGTCACAGCCTTTCGTGCTTGTCGTAGATGGTCCTGGATAGCTCCTTTTGTCGGTGGCGTCACCGCTAGTGCCCAGCGCGACACCGGCAGCGCGATGGTGCTCACCGCGGTCGTGCGCAGCCGCATGCTCAGGGGCAGGCGCGCAATCCGCTTCATGCGGGCAAGTGCCTCTTCAAGGTTGCCTCGCTCTCTGGTCGTGAGCGTCGTGCGTTGCATTGTGAAGTCGATTCCGAGGCATTTCATCTTCTTGCTCTGCAGGTGGTAATTGTCGCACTGGTGCGGTAATATCGTGAAGGACTGCGTCTTGCTGTCGTTGGTGCGCAGCGCGGTGACCGACTCCAGCAGCTCCCACTCCTCCTCGATGCTCCGTAGTTCTTCTGCCTCTGTCGTGGCCGCCGTGCGGTCGTCCGCGAAGGTGCAAAAGGTTGCTCGTGGGTGCAGCGCAGCTTGCCGTCGTAGTGGCCCCATGAGCAGGGTGGCCATCCCGAGCATGGCTGCTGGATCCCCTTGTGGCAGACTGTCTTCAACCAGGATTGTCCGTGGTGTTAAGAGCGGGCCGTCCTCAACCCACCTCTCCTGCTTGGTCCAGATCGCTTCAATACTGTTGGTGATTCTGGACGGTACTCCGAGTCGCGACCAAACCTCGCAGACGACCCGGGGGGAAGCCCTGTCGAACGCTGAGGCATAATCCCACGACTTGACGTGCAGCTCCGTTTGACGCTCTCGAACCAGCCGCTGCTCCTCCTCTGTCAGCGAGCCGTCCTCGTCGTCGTACCTGTTCGCCGCGATTGTCCTCTCAATGAGCGAGAGGCATGGCTCGATGAGGGATTCGAGGGTCCGCCCTTTGAGACCGCCCCCCTGCGTGGGCAGGAAAGCTGGGCTGAGGTAGGTGGCCAGTTGGTCTGCCCTCCATCTGTGCCAGGCGCGGACCACGGCGCTCGCGACTGCGATAGGGCGTAGTCGGGTCAGGCTCGGGAGTGCTGTGTCTGGGTCTTTTGGTAGGTGGACCTGGCGCCACTGCAGGAGTTGCGACGGCCATCCGTGGTACTCAGAGTATGTGCAGAGGTCAACCAGCTCTTCCAGTGCCTCCTCCGGGAGGAGCATGAGCTCCGAGGGCGCCCATTGGTCTGGCCCTGCTGCTGTGCTTCGTGTAGCATGTGGCGGAATTGTGCTGCCGCCTGTGGCGCCCAGTGGTCCCAGCAGCCAAGGGCTGCCATGGCGTGTCGTGCTCTATGGTCGTGTTGCTCCTGTGCTCGTTGAACATCTTGGCGTGCCTCCTCAATGTAGTCGTCGTAGTGGCAGAAATACCCGTCCACATCGTTGCCACGGCCGCATTCCGTGAAGTGCTGCTCGTAGTGGTCCCGTATTCTTTCCACCGCGTCTTGTGAAAAGTAGTTGGTGGGCGTGGAGTCGTCGTGTAGTTGCAATTTCCCGCTGTCATGGTCGCTCTTAGTGTCGTCCTGCGCCGCTACGTTGTGGTAGGTGCTCACTGCGTTCTGGATCCATGCTGCTGTGGTCTTCCCAAGACCATCTGCCTGGAGCCTCTTCCGCCAGCACTTGACACGCTCATTCTTGCACCCTTGGATGGCCTTGCCGAGCGCTTTGGTAGTTTGTTCGATGGCTTCTTGGTCGTCGTCCGGCTTAGCGCCGCCCATGTTCTGTTGCCACAACTTCCGGTTTTGCCGTTCCCACTGTGCTATCTTTCCGGCTGCTTTCCGCCCTCGCCGTGCCGGCGGGGACCGGAGCCGTTGGATGAGTCGCCGCAGTTGCCGCGTGTGCCGGGTCCAGACGTCGTCGCCTTTCTCCCTTCGCTCCCACTGGGCAAACGAGAAGCCAGATTTAGGGACAGCGCCCTTGGTCAGGACCACCGCGGGTTGGGATTGTAGTACTGCCTCTGCTCGTACACTCCAGTCCGTCCACCACTCGTCCACGGTGGCGTCATGGATGTCGTAAGCTGGTAAAGCCCTCCACTGGGCAACCAGGCCCTCCACGATGTCCCCATGGGTCGGTGGTGCTGCGTTGTGGGTCTGCTCGTGCTGCGTCGTGGGCGTGCTGCGTGGTGCTGCATCTGCGCCATGATCGCGTGTTGGATGTTGTTGTGGGTCGTGCTGAGTTGTTGGTCTGCTCGTGCTTTGCGTCGTGGTCGTGTTTGCGGTGCCTCGTGCGTCCGCTCGTGCTGCGTCTTGAGTCGTCTTCAGCGTACCGTGCCGTGCCGCACGCCGCCACGAGCATCCGGCAGTAGGTTGTGGTGCGTCGAACTGCACATCCACTGTCACCAACTTATGGTCAGATAGTGTATGCGTATTCGCCACAGCCCCGGTAGTTGTCATAGTTTTCGTGACCATGAAAAAGTCGATCTCCCAGCTCGATTCCCATCTCGTGGACTCTCCTGGGCTCTGGACCCGGAGCCCCAGTAACCGTGCAGTCTCGGTAATGATGGGATCTTCCGGCGTAGTGTTGTAGTCGCCAGCGATCAGCAGTGGGATCCCCCCTCCTAACGTAGCGTGCTGTTCTGCCACCCGCTGTAGCATACCATTCCGTGCGTCGTCGTCGTCGGCCGCCCGCAAGTGTACCACAGCCAGCAGTGCTGTACGGTGAGCTGTGTGGATGTGAAAGATGGCACCCTCACCCCCAGCGACAGCCTTCCCAGTGCCCGTCCTGCGCTCAGACGCGATCCGGGTGACCCGGACACGGCCCGTCGTCAGCACACTGAGGCCACCACATTCGTCCCGTGTTCTACCACTCCTCCCGGTACCCACCACATGGTCGTCACAAGAGGTTCCACTCGTCCATACGTACCCGTGGTCAGCAGCGAGCTTGCCTGCCCTGGGTATGTCTGCGTGCCGGCACCCATGCTCCTGCAGTACCAGCAACTCCAGCTCCAGCTCCTCGGCGGTAGCCAGAAGGTCCTTGCCATGCTGTGCCCAAGATGCGATATTGATCGTTCCCATCTTTATTGGCGTATTGGTCGTGCCTGCCCTCTGTAGTCCGGCTGGCGTGGTACATGCCGCAGAGAGGGGAAAGGAGGGAGGAGGGGGAGGGGGAGGGAGGACGGACGTGGGATTGGTCGTCGTGGCGGTTGGCTCCGCCTCAGCAGCGCCCTGCTGCTTTCTTCCTCTCCCGTGCCTCCCGCTTTCGGCGCAGCCGCTCTGCTCAGGGCCGGATCTGGTGGACAGGCAGTGGAGGCAGGACTACTTGGCTTTTGGCTCTCTTGTCCCGCTGACCTCGTGTATCCAGCATGCCGTCGGGCGACTTCTTCAGCAGAGTAGCCCTTAGCACTAGGCACCGCCATTGTTGGTCGTCGTACTCGGGGTGCTCCTTCAGCCGGTGCTCCCGCCGGATCTTCTTGTACGTAATTGTGTTTTTCCCGGAAAGGGCCTGGGCCCAGGGTTCTCTTTTAGTAGGTAAACCTGTCCCCCGGTGCCAACTTGAGGGAGGCCGGCGAATTTTTTCCCTGATAAATAACGAGGTCGAAGGAGGCCGGCGAATTAAAATTTGAGGATGTCTCGAGCGAAACGCTTGTTTTTGAAATCCCGATCGATAAATCACAGGGTGCGGGCCACTTTTTCGTGTGTTGAGGATGTCTCGAGCGAAACGCTTGCTCCGCAGAGTTTGCCGAGGATGTCTCGAGCGAAACGCTTGTTTTGCAGAGCCGACCGCGACGCGGAAAAGCGCCCCGCGCGAAGGAATTTCGATGATGTCTCGACTAATTCCTTTGTTTTTGTACGATTTCCTGGAATTTTGGCAGGATGTCTCGAGCGAAATGCACGACCCCACCCTAGCACGACCATACCCCAGCACGACCACACCCCAGCACGACCAGACCCCAGCACGACCCCACCCCAGCACGACCCCACCCCAGCACGACCATACCCCAGCACGACCACACCCCAGCACGACCGACCCCAGCACGACCCACCCCAGCAAGACCACACCCCAGCACGACCACACCCCAGCACGACCTCACCACAGCACGACCACACCCCAGCACGACCACGCACGACCACGCCCCAGCACGACCACGCCCCAGCACGACCACGCCCCAGCACGACCACCCCCAGCACGACCACCCCCCAGCACGACCACCCCCGAGCACGACCACCCCCAGCACGCACGACCACACCCCAGCACGACCACACCCCAGCACGACCACACCCCAGCACGACCCGATCGATAAATCACAGGGTGCGGAGCACCCCAGCACGAACCCACCCCAGCACGACCCCACCCCAGCACGACCCCACCCCAGCACGACCACGCCCCAGCATGACCACACCCCAGCACGACCACACCCCAGCACGACCACTCCCCAGCACGACCCCACCCCAGCACGACCCCACCCTAGCACGACCACACCCCAGCACGACCACACCCCAGCACGACCCCACCCCAGCACGATCCACCCCAGCACGACCCCACCCCAGCAAGACCACACCCCAGCACGACCGCACCCCAGCACGACCTTACCACAGCACGACCACGCCCCAGCACGACCACACCCCAGCACGACCACGCCCCAGCACGACCACGCCCCAGCACGACCACGCCCCAGCACGACCACCCCCCAGCACGACCACCCCCCCAGCACGACCACCCCCAGCACGACCACCCCCCAGCACGACCACACCCCAGCACGACCACTCCCCAGCACGACCACACCGCCTTGGTTGAGTGGTTGCCTGTCGTCGTGGAATGTTTCGTGGGGTGTCTCGTGGAATGTTTCGCGGGGTGTCTCGTGAAATGTTTCGTGAGGTGTCTCGTGGAATGTTTCGTGAGGTGTCTCGTGGGCTGTTTCGTGAGGTGTCTCGTGGGATGTTTCGTGAGGTGTCGCCCAGTTGGGTATCATGAAAACGTGTCCATGCTCCACATGTCTATATCCCTTTCCGGGTTCGTGGGTCCATCATGTTCGAGAAAGGCTGGCGGATGTCGCACACTGGGCACGTCCATGCGACCTTGTCGTCGGGCACGTCGTGGGACAGAAGCGGCACTTCCGCTGAAGGTCGGTAGTTACCAGCGTCCTGCCAGTTTTTCCCAGGGTGCCATTTCCGTAGGTGCTTCGCCCGCTCGTGGGTGATGTGGTAGTTCGGGTGGATTTTCCGTGTCTTCCTGATCTGTTTCTTTCCCTTGCCTTTCCAACTCCATCCCACGACGTGGGGCACGGTGTTGACAGGTGCCGTGATCGTGTCGCCACACAAACCGCACGTCCACGTCAGGCGTGTAGCTGGTGCATGTGATTGCTTTCTTGGGAGGTGGTGGTCTGGTGGTGCTGTTGCTGCCGCTGGCCCGGGCCTCGAGTGTCGCCTTGCTGCCACTCGCGGCCCCCTTCGGCGTCGAGCGTCGGGTCGGAGTAGCTTTGGGCGTAGTCGCTGCTGCGCTCCGCGTAGTGCGCGGCGTGGTAGGAGTGGATCGTCGTGTCGTACGTGGAGTCGCTGTGGGCCCCAGGTCGCCGAGCCACGAGTCCAGCGTGTCGGGTTGCTTCCGCTTCCTCGAAGACCGTGTCCGGGCCAAGGTCGCCATCCAGGAGTCCTCGGAGTCGGAATCTCTGTCTGCTTTCAGTGTGGAGCCACCGTGTCGGCATACCTTGCGGATGCGTTCCTCGAGCTGTGCCTTGCTCGGTCGTTTGGTCTCCTTCTTGTGCCTGGTGCCGTCGTCTGGCAGTAAAATGTAACAGTGGTCTTTCCACGGCAGGTCTTCAAGTCACTTCCGCCCTGCCTCTTCTCCTACTGCCTGTCCTCCTGCTGTTTGGGTCTCTTTGGAGACCGTTTTTTTATCCCCTGGCGAACGGGCGTGACCAGGGGGGGGAGGGGCGTGGTGGGGGCTGGTCACGTCACGATTTGCGCCGGCGACGTTTGGGAATGTCTAGGAATGGCTCATGCCCAGACGGCGCCGGCGCGAATCGTGACGTGACCAGGTTTAAGTCGGGCATGTCCCTCTAATGTTTAAGTATGTTTAGGCATTTGCGGGGTATTTTTTTCCCGGAAAGGGCGCCGGCCCAGGGTTCTCTTTTAGTAGGTAAACCTGTCCCCCGGTGCCAACTTGAAGGAGGCCGGCGGATTTTTTCCCTGATAAATATCGAGGTCGAAGGAGGCCGGCGGATTAAAATTTGAGGATGTCTCAGGCGAAACGCTTGTTTTTGAAATCCCGATCGATAAATCACAGGGTGCGGGACACCTCAGCACGACCACACCCCAGCACGACCACACCCCAGCACGACCACGCCCCAGCACGACCACGCACGACCAGCACGACCACACCCCAGCACGACCACACCCCAGCACGACCACACCCCAGCACGACCACACCCCAGCACGACCCGATCGATAAATCACAGGGTGCGGACACCCCAGCACGACCACACCCCAGCACGACCCCACCCCAGCACGACCCCACCCCAGCACGACCACACCCCAGCACGACCACACCCCAGCACGACCCACCCCAGCAAGACCACACCCCAGCACGACCACACCCCAGCACGACCCACCACAGCACGACCACACCCCAGCACGACCACACCCCAGCACGACCACACCCCAGCACCACAGCACCCACAGCACGACCACCCCAGCACCCAGCACGCACGACCACGCCCCAGCACGCACGACCACACCCCAGCACGACCACGCCCCAGCACGACCACGCCCCAGCACGACCACGCCCCAGCACGACCACGCCCCAGCACGACCACCCCCCAGCACGACCACCCCCCTAGCACGACCACACCCCAGCACGACCACACCCCAGCACGACCACACCCCAGCACGACCACACCCCAACACGACCATACTCCAGCACGACCACACCCCAGCACGACCACACCCAGTCGCACCCCCGTGGAATGTTTCGTGGGGTGTCTGGTTGAGTGGTTGCCTGTTCGTGGGGTGTCTCGTGGAATGTTTCACGGGGTGTCTCGTGGAATGTTTCGTGAGGTGTCTCGTGGGTTGTTTCGTGAGGTGTCTCCTGGGATGTTTCGCGGGGTGTCTCGTGGGATGTTTCGTGAGGTGTCGCCCAGTTGGATATCGTGAAAACGTGACCATGCTGCACATGTCTATATCCCTTTCCGGGTTCGTGGGTCCATCATGTTTGTTGTTTCGCCCCAAATCCCCCTGTAAGAGGACATCTCCGACCTCAGACCAGGCGGGGGAGGGGGTGGGGCGGCAGGGCTGGTCACGGGTGTTATCGCGAAAAACAGGCAACGGGCTCTTGTCTGTGTCCAAGTTCGGTGGCTGCCTGACCACCGCGTGAGGATCTGTAGTTTCTCGTCGATGTGAGGCAGAACTGCTCGGTGTACGCCCCGACCGCCTTGTGCCGTGAATAGACAACAAGCTGCTGGCATGGGGCTTCCTTGTGAACAAACAGGAGAGCGTTTCAAATCAACAGTTGGAGCCCCGAGTGCGATCGGCCTCACATCATGCCCATCTTCCTTCATGGCTTCTCCCCAGCCTCTCCGCCTTTCTCCTCCTCGTCCTGCTGCCCGTCGTCGCCGTTATCCCCTTCGCCCTCCTCGGACTCGTTCCGCCGCGTGTCCTCGTCTCTCCGCTTGTCTTTCATTCATCACTGCCACTCACGCTTCCCAATCATCATGCGTCTGTGAAACCCACTCGCTCGTCCTGGATGCAGTTCCCAACCGTCATCATCTCATCATCATCGGCCCCATCCCCAGGGCAACCCCAGGGACAACTCTCGAGGCATCGTGAGGCCCACGGAGAAGCTTGTCCGACTTGCCCCTGGCCTCCGCCGGCACATCGTCGCCCCAGCGCAGCTTCGCCTCGTCCGCACGCGCGCCAGGAACCGAAAACGATGCCGATGTCCCACGTGCGGCCACTTCCTTTTCACCCTCAAGCATCCGTTCTGCATGCCCCAGCAAGTGGGAAAGCCCATCCTTCGGATGATAAGGACGTTTTTCGAGGAGATGTACTTTTGATTGGTTCGCAGTTGTTGGGCCATGCTGTGTTTGGCGATCATCTAACCTATCTGTTCTAGCCCAGTCCTTGCTGACGTACCCTTTCTGAAGGCAACCTATCCTATTTTGATTATTCTTGCGCACCCATCATGTCCGGTCCAATCGTGGCAACCATCGGGATAACCATTGGGACAACTACCGTGTGGACATCCATCGGGACAACTGCCAGGGCATTCACGAGAGAACCATCGGGATAATTACAGGGGCAACCATCGGGACAACCACAAGGTCAACAATCGGGATAACCATCGGGACAACCAGCGGGACAAACGCGCGAGAACCATCGGGAGAATCATCGGAACAACGCGAGAGAACAATCTGGACCCCCCCTTGCTCCACATCTTGGTTGCATTTGCCTCTTGCCAGCTTGAGGCAGATCATATTCTTTGCCAGCGCAGTTGTTTCCACTTAAGGGGAAGGTTGGTGATTGGAGGTTGAGGGGGCTGGGCAGGGCGGGAACTGGAGACGTCAAGGCGGGTTTCTGGCTCAAGTCTGGTCAATCTCGCTTGTGCACTCACCTTTACATCCTACTTTCACTCTTTCTGACTACACATCTTGCATCGATATCTTATTTCTCTCTTCTCGAGCGCGCAGGCAGAAACAACGGAACAAGGTACGACGTCCCCGACTACGTCAAGGCAGACCCGCAAGGCTGGCACCCCGGTCGAGGACGTCTTGCAGCCATCGGGGCGAGCAAAGCGACACCGGATCCGGCCTCTCCGACGAGGCCGACAGTGGGTCTGCAGTCGCACGCCAGAGCCACTTCCAGGCCAAATCAGAGCAAGTACAATTTCAACGCTGGCTCGCCGAGGCAGCAGGTCAACCTCTAACGGCCAAGAGTCTGCAGCTGATATTGGCCAACCAACTGGCACCTATCAAGCAGGACATCGCAGCAATCAAAAAGCATGGTGTCTCCCAGGACGACCTGAACTGGAAAATCGAACCTCTCCAGGCTGCCGTCGACGACCTCACAGGGCGCGTGGCGGCATTGGAAACGAAAGATCCCGCATCCAGATCAGTGGCATCCGGAACAGCACCTAGCATGACTTCAACGTTTGGTGCGAAATTGCAGGCATTGGAACGTGAAATTGCTATGCTGCGGTCGACCGGGGCATCCACAGCAAGTGGACAATCTACTACGACGACTCTCGTGTTTGGGGGCCTACCGCATGACACCCTCTCTGAAGCCGAACGTTGGGTTGCAGAAATACTTTCGGAATCAAGTTGTGAATTACCCCTGAAGTGTTACAAGAAGGGATCTACTGCAGAACAGCTCAAGGCATGATTTTCTTCAGAGTTCAAATCTCAACAATCATCCGAAAAAGCTCTCCCAATCCTCCGAGCAGCATGCGTCACGCAGACGCCAAAGGAAGGGAACCGCCGCGTCTGGTGCAACACATACGCCCCCATCGAACAAAGAGCTGATACTTCGCTCTTGCTGGGCCTCCGTAGTCTCCTGACGCAGTGGGGCTTCGAGGAGAAATTCCTGAAGGTCGACGGGGACGCAGGAGTACTGAAAGGGGAAGCCTATATCGAACGTATCAGTGGTAAATAACAAACTCAATATGGAATGGCTGCATACAGCGTGGGAGACCTGGGGCGAACTGCGCAGCGATCCGGCTTTCCAAGAGCTGAAAAGTAAGGCTACGGAGAGATTGGAAAGGAACGCGGCTGGCTCGTCCAAAAGGGGTGGGCAAAGGCAAACCAACTCATTGACGGTGCGGGAGCGCAGGGCTGTTTCACCTTCGGGGGCCGCTGACCCCGGAAACGCAGTGCAATCGTTTTATTCCAGTTCGGGCAGAGTGGGCAAAGATACCAACTACCCTTCTGGTGCTTCGTTGGGACGTCATTGCGAAGGGCATCTTGGTCTACGCTGTGCCACTTGGAACCTTTGCGGCGTGACCGAGCAGAAAATGATGGAAATTACACGCTACATGGAATAATATGGGATACACATGTGACGCCTACAGGAAACACGGGCGACAAAAGCAGAGGACTACGAAGACGAGGACAGCGGTTCGACATAATTTGCCAACTAAAGTTGAAGTTGGGACATCGCGTGTTCGGGTTCTTGCCCGCGCACGCCCCCCGCGACCTGAAGCCTCTCCCAGACAGGCGCTCGTTTTGGGGAGTTCTTGACGCTGAGTTCTGGGCGTGTTCGGCGACAGGTGGGAAGGTCATCGTGGGGGGCGTGAGCGCGCGCGTCGGGCGCGCAGACGCCCGGGAAGCAGCTGCTATCGGGCCGCTCGCGTGGGGTAGGCGGGCGCTGCGCCACGTCGAAGTTCCGAACAGAGACCTGCTACTGTAATTTTGTTTCGGCCTCTCCCTGCTATTTGCAGATGCTTATTTTGACAGGCCGCTGGAGCAGGCCATTGCGCGCAGGGAAGCTGGGGCGGAACCAGTGGGGAACATCGCTGAAGAGGAGTGCAATATTCTGGATTCTGCCGTATGTGATGCTGTCGCTTTGGATCAAATGCGGCGTGCCCCAACACATCGCCATGCAGCTCTTGCCACATATCAACGTGGCGTCGTGCGACATCATTCATTCAGGCTCTGCGACCACACTTTCGCGCAAGACAGGGATAGACGAAGATATGCTCAGAGATGCCGAGTGCAGTCGAGATTGTCCGAAGCATGTTTGGGCGAACTATCTGGCATGACCGTCGCTGGGGACGTGGGTGATCTATGGGGGCAGGGGGCGAATGCAGCTCTGGTGGCGGCGACCGTGCTTCCACGGCGTCGAGAAGAAACGAACGAGAAGAAACGAAACAACCCTGGGTATCACAACGCACGCTGGAGCTAATGCGACAAGGGCAAACTGCCCGCAGCAACAACGATCGACCATATTAGCGCCGTCTCCTTAAACAGGTAAGGACATCGTTAAAAATGACAAAACGACATGGGTGGATTCGAACATCGCTTCCGGCAGGTGGGGCAATATACGCGCATTTTGCCGTCCGCGGCAGCGAAGCGAGGCGGGCTGCAACGCGGGCGTGGGACGTTAGTGGAGAGCGCGGAACGCGCTGATACGATGGCCGATTTTTTCCCGGAAAGGGCATGAGCCCAGGGTTCTCTTTTAGTTGGTAAACCTGTCCCCCGGTGCCAACTTGAGGGAGGCCGGCGAATTTTTTCCCTGATAAATAACGAGGTCGAAGGAGGCCGGCGAATTAAAATTTGAGGATGTCTCGAGCGAAACGCTTGTTTTTGAAATCCCGATCGATAAATCACAGGGTGCGGGCCACTTTTTCGTGTGTTGAGGATGTCTCGAGCGAAACGCTTGCTCCGCAGAGTTTGCCGAGGATGTCTCGAGCGAAACGCTTGTTTTGCAGAGCCGACCGCGACGCGGAAAAGCGCCCCGCGCGAAGGAATTTCGATGATGTCTCGACTAATTCCTTTGTTTTTGTACGATTTCCTGGAATTTTGGCAGGATGTCTCGAGCGAAATGCACGACCCCACCCTAGCACGACCATACCCCAGCACGACCACACCCCAGCACGACCAGACCCCAGCACGACCCCACCCCAGCACGACCCCACCCCAGCACGACCATACCCCAGCACGACCACACCCCAGCACGACCCGACCCCAGCACGACCCTACCCCAGCAAGACCACACCCCAGCACGACCACACCCCAGCACGACCTCACCACAGCACGACCACAGCACGACCCCACCCCAGCACGACCACGCCCCAGCACGACCACCCCCAGCACCACAGCACGACCACCCCCAGCACGACCCCACCCCAGCACGACCACCCCCCAGCACGACCACACCCCAGCACGACCACACCCCAGCACCGACAACCCCCACGACCACCCACACCCCAGCACGACCACACCCCGCACGACCAACCCCAGCACGCACCCCACAGCACGACCAGCACGACCACACCCCAGCACGACCACCCCAGCACGACCACACCCCAGCACGACACCACCCCAGCACGACCCCACCCCAGCACGACCACGCCCCAGCACGACCACACCCCAGCACGACCACACCCCAGCACGACCACACCCCAGCACGACCACACCCCAGCACGACCACACCCCAGCACGACCACACCCCAGCACGACCCCACCCAGCAGACGCACGACCACCCCCAGCACGACCCCACCCCAGCACGACCACCCCAGCAAGACCACACCCCAGCACGACCACAGCACGACCACCCCACAGCACGACCACACCCCAGCACGACCACGCCCCAGCACGACCACGCCCCAGCACGACCACGCCCCAGCACGACCACGCCCCAGCACGACCACCCCCCAGCACGACCACCCCCCAGCACGACCACCCCCCAGCACGACCACCCCCCAGCACGACCACACCCCAGCACGACCACCCCCAGCACGACCACACCCCAGCACGACCACACCCCAGCACGACCACACCCCAGCACGACCACACCCCAGCACGACCCCACCCCAGCACGACCCCACCCCAGCACGACCCCACCCTAGCAAGACCACACCCCAGCACGACCACACCCCAGCACGACCTCACCACAGCACGACCACACCCCAGCACGACCACGCCCCAGCACGACCACGCCCCAGCACGACCACGCCCCAGCACAACCACCCCCCAGCACGACCACCCCCCCAGCACGACCACACCCCAGCACGACCACCCCCCAGCACGACCACACCCCAGCACGACCACTCCCCAGCACGACCACACCGCCTTGGTTGAGTGGTTGCCTGTCGTCGTGGAATGTTTCGTGGGGTGTCTCGTGGAATGTTTCGCGGGGTGTCTCCTGGAATGTTTCGTGAGGTGTCTCGCGGAATGTTTCGTGAGGTGTCTCGTGGGATGTTTCGTGAGGTGTCTCGTGGGATGTTTCGTGAGGTGTTGCCCCGTTGGGTATCGTGAAAACGTGCCCATGCTCCACATGTCTATATCCCTTTCCGGGTTCGTGGGTCCATCATGTTGGAACAAGTGCAGCGGAGAGTACGACCAGCAAACTTGGTTGAAAGGGCCTCATTAGGGCCGCGCCTCCCGGTCGAGGAGTCCGCCTTCGCAGCGCGGGACGTGGGAAAAGCAGTGGGGCAATTCAAATTGGGGGAAAGTGGCCGGACCTGGCGACATGCCTGCGGAATATTAGAAGTCGGTGTCACAAGCGCCAGGTGGACTACAATGGTTAACATAACTATGCCATGCATCTTGGGATGAACAAAAAATGCCGGGCGCGTGGGGGCGCGCCAAAGGAAGTGCGATATGCGAGAACAAGGGGCCCATGCAGTTATGCGAAGACTACCGTCCAATCAGCCTCTTTTGCGCGGCATGCAAGCTATTGGCCAGCCTCCTTCTTCAACGACTTCAACAAGCAGGTGCAGAAGACGGGTTGTCGCAAACGCAATGCGGCTTTCGCAGAGGGCGAGGCGCCACTGATGCCATTCGCGCAGTGCGACGTCATATCGACCTGGCGCACGCCAGGAAAGTGGGTGGCACTACCTTCGTCGCCCTTCGCTGGAAAAAAAAGCATTTGACTCCATAAACGTCGACGCCTTGCTGGCAGCGCTGCGCCGGTTCGGGGTGCCCCCGCGCATGCCGAACACGATTGGGAATCTTTGCAATGCGCGGCGGTTGCACGTGGCAGACGGTGCAAACAAATCCTCGGAGAGAGAGCAAGTGTCTGGAATCTCCCAGGAACGCCCAGCATCGCCATCTCGATTCGCTATGTTGATGACAGCTGCGATGCGAGATGCCGTGGGCAATTTGGGAGACGAAGAGCTAATGGAGATATCGTTGGGGAGTCTATCAGTCTTGCTCTGCGCAGACGACGCGCTGCTCATCGGGAGGAGCCAAGACAGCCGTCAACAACTACTGGGGAGCATTCCTCTGGCAGGGGCCCGAGTAGGAATGGAACTCCATTGGGATAAGTTCCAAATCGTGAAGATACTGGGCGACGCAATTCCACGCATCGTCAGGGCATTTCATTGCAGAAAAGCACAGCTTGAAATATTTGGGTGCTACTTAATACAACACGGGGCAGATGAGTGCCGAGCTAAGTCGGCGAATCGGGGCCGCATGGGCCGAGTTTTGCAAATGTGAGAGGGCATGGAAACGTGCCGCTATCACTGCGCCCTGGAAGTTGGAACTATTTCAAGCGCTAGTAACATCCAAGCTGATGCACTCTCTGAATACGGCGTATCTGAACAAAGCTGAACGGAGGAGACTCGACGGATTTCAAGCCAGATGCTTTAGGAAGGTGCTGCACATCCCCCGGCATTTCCCACGCGCATTCCAAGCAATGATGTACTACAACGTGCAGGGCAACAGCCATACACGGCGCAGTTATCGAGGCATCGGCTGACATTGTTTGGGGAAATTGTCAGCGCCTCTAACCAATATTTGATCGCTTCGCTCATTCCGACGGCCCATGCAGTCTCATGTCTGCCGTTTGCCCGAGGGCCTGGTGTTAATGCGGCGCTTTGGGGGTTCTTTTGCCAGGCGTCTCGGGACCTCTTGGGGGCAGTGTTGAAGCCTCTTGAGGCCCCGTAAGGGCCGTTTGGGGGTCGTTGGGGCTTCTTGTTGGGCTTCTTGGGTGGTTATTGGGGCGTCTTGGGGGACTTATTGGCGGGAAATTGGTGCCTTCTGAGGTGCTCCTAGGGGCAGAATCCCCCTTTGAGCGCCTCTTGGGCGGTCTTGGTGCTCTCTTGTGCCGTCTTGGGGTTATCTTGGGCCGTCTTGGGCCGATTTTAGCGGATTGTTGGGCTGTCTCGGGGCGATGTTGGGGGCTATTTGCGTAGTCTGAGGCGCTGTGAAACTCGAAGCGCCGTTCATGCGGGAAGTGTACATGTTCCTCTTGGAATGGGACGGTTTTTGATTGTAATGGCCGTCTTGGAGGGCCTCTTGAGGCTCTCTTGGGGCTTTTTGGCGGCCTCGACGGCAATTTTGAGGTCATCTTGGGCGATTTGGAACGAGTGTTCGGCGACTTGAGGCCGCTTGGATTGTTTCGGGGGCGTTCCGGTGCCGTTTTGGCGCGCTCCTGGAGCGTTCTGGGGGCATGAGCCGAACATTGCGCTCTGGGCGGCGTGCGGAAGCCATTGTGTGAGAGGGCGCGGCGGTGAGAAGAACAGCTCACCCCACCCGGCTTTCCGGGCTTTCCGGCGTGAGGAGGGTTTCTTCGCGGCCCTTGTGAACGCTCCTGGACAGTGCTTTTTGGGCAGGTTCTTGACGCCTGTTGCAAGTCTGTAGGGGCCCCGTTGGGAGTCTACCGAAAGGAGAGCACATTGTAGCATCGCTTGCACTTGCTTGCGTGCTCGGGGGGGCATTTGGGGGGGGCTTCCTGAGGGCCTCGTGGGGGCCTCTTGGGGCCTCTTAGGGGCCTCTTGGGGCCTCGTGGGGGCTTCTTAGGGCCGAGGGCTCGAAATGTTGTTTCGTGTTCCCTCTCTGGGGCTCCTTTGGGGGCGTTCTTGGGGCCCTTTTGGACCGTCTTGGAGGCTTCTTGGGCCGTCTTCGAGCCCTCTTGGGCCATCTTGGGGCCCTCTTGGGGGCCTCTTGGGCCCTCTTGGGGCGATTTTGGGGGCTTCTTGGGCCGTCCTGGGGCGTCGGGAAGCCGAAAAGGTGGAAGCTCCAAAATCTTTCAAAAACCTAAGGAAAAGCAATGATTTTTGCCTCCTGGGGCCCTCTTAGGAGTGCTCTTGGAGGCCTCTTGGGGCGTCTGGGGGCTATCTTGGGCGTCTTGGAGCGATCTTGTGGCATGGCGGACCCCTCGTGTACCATCTGGGGGGCCTCTTGGGGGCCTCTTGGCCTTTCTTGGGGCTCTCGGGGACGTCTCGGAACCCTGTTGGTGCGCTCATGGAGCGCTCTGGTGGCTTCGCCCGGGGATCAGCCGGGGGTCGCCCGGGGTACTTTTCGTCCGGGGACCCCCAGGGGCCGCCCCGCGCGCGCGAACTAGAGAATTGTTAACCAGTTACCGGAGATCTTAGCACGCCTCTGGCCCGTTGGGCCGGCGAATTTTCTGAGACAGCTTACTTTTCAAGATGGTTCGATCCGCTCGGCCACAGCGTCGCTCAAGCGGAGGCGGGGTATACCGATGAATGCGTGGGCATCGTGCCTGCGCAACTGCATGTCGGGTGCGTTCGCATCAGACGAGCACGTCATGGAGTACGTGCGGGAGCCCCCCAAAATTGGAGGTCTTCGTACGACGTTTCACTGAGTGTTCGGGGCTGGACCCAAAACAGGCTTTCTAGTCCGTGCGCTCTGGCACCGTCGAACCAGGAGCTTCTGTATACTATGCCGTCCCTCCTTTCTCGCTCCTCCTCACTCCCCTCCTGCTGCTGCTGCTGCTGCTCCTCCTCCTCCAATCGCGCACGCTGCGCATTATGAGACAGCCGACGTGCACTCGCTCCAGCAAAGCGGCGAGTTCAGGCTGGCATTGTCTCTTGCCCTCGCGTTCCGGCGTATGGCAGTTCGTTCGTTCGTTCGTTCCTCCTGCCATGCGCCTGGGCCGTCGCTGAGGTCAGGCAGGGCCGACCCATGTAGGGTCACGCGAGGAAATGCGGTCATAGTCCCAGCTGTCTCACTAGGGGCAGGCAGCGCCGACCCTTTAGCAGCACTCGAACATGGGCAGGCGATGAATTGTGGCGTTTTGGATCGGAGGTGGGGGACAGGGAGTTTTTCGCAGTAGGCCTAAACATATCACCGCGGCCATATTCATCTTTCAGTCTTCATCTCCCTTCACTCGCGCTTGCTTGAACTGGCTACCGCCCAGTGTGCAGCGCCCTTTCAGCAGGTCAGTAGCTGCTG
>CAUYUJ010017668.1:148137-160637 GCA_963575745.1 Prorocentrum cordatum | reverse complement strand
GGAAAGGGCCTGGGCCCAGGGTTCTCTTTTAGTAGGTAAACCTAGTCCCCCGGTGCCTGCTTGAGGGAGGCCGGCGAATTTTTTCCCTGATAAATAACGAGGTCGAAGGAGGCCGGCGAATTAAAATTTGAGGATGTCTCGAGCGAAACGCTTGTTTTTCAGAATTTGTTGAGGATGTCTCGAGCGAGACGCTGGTTGTGCAGAGTTGGGGATGTCTCGAGCGAAACGCTTGGTTTCAGAATTTGTTGAGGATGTCTCGAGCGACACGCTGGTTTTGCAGAGCCGACCGCGACACGGAAAAGCGCCCCTCGCGCAGGAATTCCAAGGATGTCTCCGACTATTCCTTTGTGATAACTTGTACGATTGTCCTAATTTTGGCAGGGTCTTCGAGCGAAATGCACGACCCCACCCTAGCACGACCATACCCCAGCACGACCACACCCCAGCACGACCACACCCCAGCACGACCCCACCCCAGCACGACCACACCCCATCACGACCACACCCCAGCACGACCCCGCCCCAGCACGACCCCACCACAGCAAGACCACGCCCCAGCACGACCACACCCCAGCACGACCGCACCCCAGCACGACCCCACCCGAGCACGACCACGCCCCAGCACGACCACGCCCCAGCACGACCACGACCCCAGCACGACCGCACCCCAGCACGACACCCCCACAGCACGAACCACCCCCACAGCACACCACCGCCCCAGCACACCACACCCCATGCACGAACCACTCCCCAATTGCGACGACCACACCCCAGCACGACCACACCCACACGACCACACCCCAGCACGACCCGATCGATAAATCACAGGGTGCGGAGCACCCCAGCACGAACCCACCCTCAGCACGGACCCCACCCCCACACGACCCACCCCACGCACGACCCACGCCCAGCATGACACACAACCACCAGCACGACCACACCCAGCACGACCACTCCCCACACGACGCCCACCCCACACGACCCCACCCTACACGACCACACCCCAGCACGACACACCCCAGCGCGACCCCACCCACACGATCAGGACCCCCAGCACGACACCCACCCCAGCAAGACCACATCCCCCAGCTACTCGACCCCACCCCAGCAAGACCACGCCCCAGCACGACCCCACCCCAGCACGACCTGACCACAGCACGACCACACCCCAGCACGACCACGCCCCAGCACGACCACGCCCCAGCACGACCACTCCCCAGCACGACCACACCCCAGCTCGACCACCCCCCCCAGCACGACCACACCCCAGCACGACCCCACCCCCCAGCACTACCACAACCCCAGCACGACCACTCCCCAGCACGACCAACAACAGCCTTGGTTGAGTGGTTGCCTGTCGTCGTGGAATGTTTCGTGGGTGTCTCGTGGAATGTTTCGAGGGGTGTCTCGTGGAATGTTTCGTGAGGTGTCTCGCGGAATGTTTCGTGAGGTGTCTCGTGGGATGTTTCGTGAGGTGTCTCGTGGGATGTTTCGTGAGGTGTTGCCCAGTTGGGTCTCGTGAAAACGTGCCCATGCTCCACATGTCTATATCCCTTTCCGGGTTCGTGGCGGTCATCATGTTTGCTGGGTACTCCCGTACGCCCGGCGCGCACCTGTACTCTGCGTGCCCCCTCGGACCTGCGCACCCACAAGTCAGGTTATCGAGCGGCGGAGGCGGGGGGGCTGCGAACCATCCTCTCCTCTCCATTTTTCTGCTGGTGGACCAATCCATCGCCCAGCAGGCCCTAGGGGGAGGGACAAACCCAATCTCCGACCTCGTGAATTTTTGCATACGTCGACCAGCCCGAGGTTTTAGCCCCTTCCCTGGACTGCTTCATCTGAGTTATTTTTGGTACAGTCATGGGGCGGGCAAGGGCCTTCTTCGTGGCTCAACGCCAAAGCGCCGCTGCCGTTTTTTCCCGGAAAGGGCATGAGCCCAGGGTTCTCTTTTAGTGGTAAACCTGTCCCCCGGTGCCAACTTGAGGGAGGCCGGCGAATTTTTTCCCTGATAAATAACGAGGTCGAAGGAGGCCGGCGAATTAAAATTTGAGGATGTCTCGAGCGAAACGCTTGTTTTTGAAATCCCGATCGATAAATCACAGGGTGCGGGCCACTTTTTCGTGTGTTGAGGATGTCTCGAGCGAAACGCTTGCTCCGCAGAGTTTGCCGAGGATGTCTCGAGCGAAACGCTTGTTTTGCAGAGCCGACCGCGACGCGGAAAAGCGCCCCGCGCGAAGGAATTTCGATGATGTTTCGACTAATTTGTTTGTTTTTGTACGATTTCCTGGAATTTTGGCAGGATGTCTCGAGCGAAATGCACGACCCCACCCTAGCACGACCATACCCCAGCACGACCACACCCCAGCACGACCAGACCCCAGCACGACCCCACCCCAGCACGACCCCACCCCAGCACGACCATACCCCAGCACGACCACACCCCAGCACGACCCGACCCCAGCACGACCCTACCCCAGCAAGACCACACCCCAGCACGACCACACCCCAGCACGACCTCACCACAGCACGACCACGCCCCAGCACGACCACGCCCCACGCCCCAGCACGACCACGCCCCAGCACGACCACGCCCCAGCACGACCACCCCCCAGCACGACCACCCCCCCAGCACGACCACCCCCCAGCACGACCACCCCCCAGCACGACCACACCCCAGCACGACCACACCCCAGCACGACCACACCCAGTCGCACCCCCGTGGAATGTTTCGTGGCGTGTCTGGTTGAGTGGTTGCCTGTTCGTGGGGTGTCTCGTGGAATGTTTCACGGGGTGTCTCGTGGAATGTTTCGTGAGGTGTCTCGTGGAATGTTTCGTGAGGTGTCTCGTGGGATGTTTCGCGGGTGGCACGACCACGCCCCAGCACAGACCACGCCCCAGCACGACCACCCCCCAGCACGACCACCCCCCCAGCACGACCACCCCCCATCACGACCACCCCCCAGCACGACCCACACCCCAGCACGACCACTCCCCAGCACGACCACACCCCCAGCACGACCACACCCCAGCACGACCACACCCAGTCGCACCCCACGTGGAATGTTTCGTGGGGTGTCTGGTTGAGTGGTTGCCTGTTCGTGGGGTGTCTCGTGGAATGTTTCACGGGGTGTCTCGTGGAATGTTTCGTGAGGTGTCTCGTGGAATGTTTCGTGAGGTGTCTCGTGGGATGTTTCGCGGGGTGTCTCGTGGGATGTTTCGTGAGATGTCGCCCAGTTGGGTATCGTGAAAACGTGACCATGCTGCACATGTCTTTATCCCTTTCCGGGTTCGTGGGTCCATCATGTTTCATCATGTGTGGGAGTCACCCGCAGGGACGCGAGGATGAGCCTCGCCTCGTGCTTCGCCGTGCCAGGGAGTTGCTCTCCTCCAAGGGTGGGGGGGGCGTTGTCAGGCGATCGCAAAAATGGATCAAGGGGGCGTGGATTAGCGACGGGTTCCGTTTCCATGGGAAACCGCGGATTTCCGCCGTCGACCGAGGCGGCACCGGCCGCATTTTGGGAGGGCACCTCCCCCGAACCATGTTTGCGTGCCCCCGAGAGTTGGGGGCGGCGCAAGAGCGCGTGCGCGAAGGCAGCCACGCCTCGCCACGCGCGAGGCGCACAGCTCGGGCGGCGGCCCAGGCACAGGGGGAGTGCTAGTGTTAAGTCGGGCGTGTCCCTCTACAGGAGGGATGTTCAGTTTTAGTCAAAAACCAATCAAAAATAGTCTGGGGACG
This sequence comes from Prorocentrum cordatum, assembly GCA_963575745.1. NCBI lineage: Eukaryota > Dinophyceae > Prorocentrales > Prorocentraceae > Prorocentrum > Prorocentrum cordatum. Next base: position 156,901 of record CAUYUJ010017668.1, on the reverse strand, counting down.
ATTTTTCCCGGAAAGGGCGTAGGCCCAGGGTTCTCTTTTAGCTGTTTACCCCCGGGTCTGACGGGAAGAGGGCCGGCAGATTTCTTTCGCGATAAATAACGAGTGGGAAGAGGGCCGGCGAATTAAATGTTGAGGATGTCCCGAGCGAAACGCTTGTTTTTCAGAATTTGTTGAGGATGTCTCGAGCGAAACGCTTGTTTTGTGTTATAGATTGTCCTCTCCTTGGGACCAGAATTTAGAGGATCTCTCAAGTGACATGCTTGGTTTCACGTGCCCAGGTCTTGAGGATGTCTCGAGCGAGACGCTTGGTTTCACGCCTCCAGGTTGCCCAGGCAGAGGTCAAGCGCCAAGATTTGTTGAGGATGTCTCGAGCGAGACGCTTGGTTTCACGCGTCCTCGTCGCCCAGGCGGATGTCTAGAATGAGGAGGTGTTGAGGAAGTCTCGATCGAGATGCTTGTTTGCACGTGTCCAGTTTGGCCCAGGCGGATGCCTAGCATGAGGATGTGTTGAGAAGGTCTCGAGAGATGCGCTTGTTTTCGCGTGTCCAGGTCGCCCAGTCGGATGTCTATCATGAAGATGTGTTGATGATGTCTCGAACAAGACGTTTGCTTTCACGTGTACAGGTCGCCAAGGCGGATGTCTAGAATGAGGAGGTGTTGAAAACGTCTCGAGCGAAACGCTTGTTTTCATGTGCCCAGGTCACCCAGGCGGACGTCTCACATGAAGATGTGTTGAGGATGTCTCGAGCGAACTACTTGTTTTCACGTGTCCAGTTCGCCCAGGCGGATGTCTAGCATGAGAATGTGTTGAGGATGTGTTGAGCGAAACGTTTGTTTTCACGTGTCCAGGTCGCTCAGGCGGATGTCTAGAATGAGGAATTTGACAGGATGTCTCGAGCGAAACGCTTGTCCCCAGCACGTTCCGTAGCGCGTCCCCTTGGCACGTCCTACGGTGCGACCCCATGGCACGTCCCCTGGCACGTCGCCTGGCGCGTCCCTTGAGACGTTTCGCGGCGCGTCCTCCTGGCATGTCCCCCTGTCAATTAGCTCTGGGGCAGCTACTATGTGTTCAGGCAGCTCGAGCTTAAGATCCAGATCAGTTCGGTCAGGACTCGGATGCAAAGGAAAACTCGATCCACGACGCTATAGAGCACAACCGCGGCATGGCACATCGCAATTCAGCACGGTGCAGCACAGCACAGTCCTCGGCACGGTACATCAAGATCGATACAATCAGCATTGCACTTGCCCGTCACCCAATCAGATGTCTTTGAACACGTTGCCATGCGTTACATTTCTATATTCCTTTCCGGGTTCGTGGGTCGATCATGTTTGATAATGCTTTGATCATTTTGGAGTATTCTTTGTATATTTAAAACTTATCGTCTAACATCCGGCTGTAGGGGGACATGCCCGACCTAATGCTAGTGTGGTTGGAAACGCAAGGACCGGAAGGCCCAATCAGGGGCGACGCTAGGGGAGTCTTGGCCCAGTGAAGGACGAAACTTCCAGGGTCGAAGTTCGATGTTCTTGGGAGTTCTCGTCGGCTCTGGGCGGCTTCCCAGCCTCGGGATGCCTTCCAGTGGCTGCGCCTCGCCGAAAGCGTTCTGGATGTGCCCGGATCGTCCCGAACGGCCGCCGGAGAGCCGAGTCGTGATCCGACAGCGAAGGGGCAACGTTAGGGGGCGATAGGCTCAGAGGGGAATGCATCGACCCCCAATTGCCCACTCATCGCCGATATGGGTTCGATGGCTCACCCCGCCCACGAGCGTGCGGATCCGCTATCGGAGGCCTAAGCCGATCTGCCGGTGATGTATCGCCGATTCCAGGTCGATGTTTCCCTTCCTGAGCCGGCCCCCTCCCAGCGTTCCCGCTCGCGGCAAGGGTGAGCCGCCGCCACCCCAGCTGGCTCCCCCAGCCCATCAAGAAGTCCAGGGGTCAGCCCGATCGGCGTGGAGGAGACGGGGGAACGGGGAGAGTTTCAGGCCGGCCATCCTTGGGGGGGGGGCGTGCCCCTTATTTCGAGTAGGGGATCGACTACAGAATTGATTTGCCCCCAATTTGATTTGTTCGTCGAATCCATGAGAAATGCATAGAACGTTCGTGGATCTACGACCATTCCACTTGTGACTCGATCGACGAGATAAAATCAATTGTGTGCTAAATCAATTCTCTAGTCGACTTATGCCCCCTTTGTTAGATTCGGCGCCCTTCGAGAGATCGTCGATACGATGGGTGGGGTCAGTCGCTGATCAGAGTGGAAGGGACAGGGGCGGAGGGGAGAGGCGGTCACTCCCGCGCGCTCCTCCCGGGGGGGAAGGGCCCCAGAGGCCGCTGCCACAATCGAGGGCAGGCCTGGCCAGTCGTTCGGTGTTGGTGGTGTTCGGGTAAGGGGTCGACTACAGAGTTGATTTTGCCCCAGAGTTTCATTCCCACGTCGAATCTACAACAATATGCGTACAACGCTCATACATCTACTAACGTTCTACGCAGTTTCCATGACCTCGACGAGAAAAACTAGTTTGGGTAAATCAGTAATGTAGTCGATCCCGTATTCGAGGTGTGTGTGTGTGTGTGTGGCAGATTTTTCCCGGAAAGGGCTTCAGGCCCAGGGCTCTCTTTTAGAGGTTTCCCCCCGGTTTTGACGGAACGAGGGCCGGCGGATTTCTTTTGCGATAAATTACGAGTGGGAAGAGGGCCGGCGAATTCAAATTTGAGGATGTCCATAGCGAAACGCTTGTTTTTCAGAATTTGTTGAGGATGTCTCGAGCGAAACGCTTGTTTTGTGTTATAGATTGTCCTCTCCTGGGAACCAGAATTTAGAGGATCTCTCAAGTGAAATGCTTGGTTTCACGTGCCCAGGTCTTGAGGATGTCTCGAGCGAGACGCTTGGTTTCACGCCTCCAGGTTGCCCAGGCAGAGGTCAAGCGCCAGGATTTGTTGAGGATGTCTCGAGCGAGACGCTTTGTTTCACGCGTCCTCGTCGCCCAGGCGGATGTCTAGAATGAGGAGGTGTTGATGAAGTCTCGATCGAGATGCTTGTTTGCACGTGTCCAGGTTGCCCAGGCGGATGCCTAGCATGAGGATGTGTTGAGAAGTCTCGAGAGATACGCTTGTTTTCACGTGTCCAGGTCGCCCAGGCGGATGTCTAACATGAAGATGTGTTGAGGATGTCTCGAGCGAGACGTTTGCTTTCACGTGTACAGGTCGCCAAGGCGGATGTCTAGAATGAGGAGGTGTTGAAAACGTCTCGAGCGAAACGCTTGTTTTCACGTGCCCAGGTCACCCAGGCGGACGTCTCACATGAAGATGTGTTGAGGATGTCTCGAGCGAACTACTTGTTTTCACGTGTCCAGTTCGCCCAGGCGGATGTCTAGCATGAGAATGTGTTGAGGATGTGTTGAGCGAAACGTTTGTTTTCACGTGTCCAGGTTGCTCAGGCGGATGTCTAGAATGAGGATTTTGACAGGATGTCTCGAGCGAAACGCTTGTCCCCAGCACGTTCCGTAGCGCGTCCCCTTGGCACGTCCTACGGTGCGACCCCATGGCACGTCCCCTGGCACGTCGCCTGGCGCGTCCCTTGGGACGTTTCGCGGCGCGTCCTCCTGGCATGTCCCCCTGTCAATTAGCTCTGGGGCAGCTTCTATGTGTTCAGGCAGCTCGAGCTTAAGATCCAGATCAGTTCGGTCAGGACTCGGATGCAAAGGAAACTCGATCCACGACGCTATAGAGCACAACCGCGGCATGGCACATCGCAATTCAGCACGGTGCAGCACAGCACAGTCCTCGGCACGGTACATCAAGATCGATACAATCAGCATTGCACTTGCCCGTCACCCAATCAGGTGTCTCTGAAAGCGTTGCCATGCGTTAAATTTCCATATTCCTTTCCGGGTTCGTGGGTCGATCATGTTTTAGTCAGTGCCTACTCTTTACCAGCTGCACCTGTCTGCTTTGCCGTGGCTGGACTCTTCCATCACGGCGCGTCCGATCAAGTTCGTCCACAATTGGCACTTCCATCTGACGACCGCGCCTGAGGTTCCTCTGCGCCGCCGACTTGAGAAGTGTGTGTGTGTGTGTACGAGTGTGTGTGTGTGTGTGTGTGTGTGTGTGTCCGTTTTCGCCAGCACGCCTCCGATACTCGCGCACAAGGACTGCCTGTTCTGAGCGCCCCGATCCGCCTCCCGCCTCGGCTCGGAGGCGCCCCGTCGTCCCTCGAACGCTGCTCGAGTCGGGCGGCTGCAGACCAAAAGTGTGGCCAGCTCCACCCAGGTGCGAGGCTATTTTGTGAGGGTCTTGTGCTAACGGAAGAAGAACGGCATAAACATAAACTTTTGGCGTTCCGCGCAGATTTCTTGGGTCTGCGCCGGGCTCCCCTTCCTTCGGCGTCACCCCAACATACTAATACTACGTGTGCGTCGCCCTCCCCTGGGGCGACGCGCGCACCGAGAAATCTTATAGTATATGCGTCGTGGCAGGCGCTTTCTGGCCACACCGCTCGGGAAACGATAAACTACAATATTTTTGTACGATATGTTTGGGTCGGACGCACGCCTCCAAGGAGGACATATAGTACTAGTATGTCCTTGTGCGTCCCATTCCCGGCGCGCGGAGCGCGCCAGGGGCGGCGCCAGAGGCGCCGCCAGGGTCACCCCCCGGGAGACGAGCATTACGCTCATGCACCGATCCGGGCCAGGCCCGTCTTGGGCCCGGGATCGGTGCCTCCCTGTCCGAACAGGGGGGCGTGTGCACCGATCCTGGGCTCAGGATGAGGGCCTGGCCAGGATCGGTGCATGTGCGTAAGAATTGATGGCCCTGTTTTCCACTACCACCACCATAGATTGGAGGGGGAGGGGGTCCTCCTCTTCCTCCTCCTCCTCTTCCTCCTCCTTCCCCCTTCCAACTTATGGTGGTGGTGGTGGAAAACAGGCCCATCAAGTATCTTTCGCCTGTGTGGGCGCCGCCTGAAAACGGTTCCTCTGTACGGACATCTGCGCGGAAGCGCCCTCGTTTCCAATGTAGCGTGCCGCGCTGGCGGCCCGCCATGTGGGCGCCGCCGTTGAGGACGGCCAGCGGTACCGTACGCCTTTCCTGACATTTCTGTGCCAAACGACACGCTGGATATGCAGCGTGAGTTCATGAACTTTAGGGTCTCGCCCTCTCTTCTGGGGTGCGACACCGTGCGCGGTGACCTCAAAATCTCAAAAGACTTCATCGCTCGGTCCTTCACTGCACGGCTTGGCACCTCTGAGGCCCCAGCCGCCCGAGACATCCTCGAACGATCGACCGGAGTCCCAGACCCGTGCGGTCAACCTACATGCTCACTAGATCACCAGTGTGGCTGGTGAGAACTTGGGCCTCTGGCGGCTGTTCGTGACGATCCAGGCACCCCCACAGAACGTTCTCGGCGAGGCGCAGCTGCTAGAACGCATCCCGTGGCAGGAATCCCCCCCAGGAGCCGACGAAAGCGTCCAAAAACCACGAATCCCCGCTGACGAGAACGTCCGAAAACATCGAATCCGCTGACGAAAACGTCCGAAAACGTGCGAAGACGTCCGTCGCCGCACGGCCCGCCACCGCATGGCTTGGCACCTCGGAGGCCTCGGCCCTCCGAGCGGCGAGGACCGGCTCTTCATCCCGACTCGTTTTTTGATGGACCCGGAGCTTGGCCACAGCACCCCAAGGCCTAACATTGCGAGAAGGTTCTGTCTTGAGTCGGCGGTTCAGAGTCGGCGGTTCAGAGGTGGGGCCCTGAGAGGGAAAGAGAGAGAAGGTGTTCGTGTGGCCCGTTGTGTGTGTGTGTGTGGCCCGGTGGGTGCTTGTACGGCCAGGGGTGCTCCAGACCCTCTAAATCTTCGAGTCTGGCAGAAAGGGGGGGGGTAGCGTCCAGGAAGAGACCCAGGCCCCCCCCTCACAGCCGATCAGCAACGTATAACAAGCCGCTCAGGCCATCAGAAGATCTTTCTTGGGGGCCTGCAGTAAGAGATCCAGACCCCCCCGCATCATAGCTGATTAAAAGCGTGTGAAGAGCCTCTTAGGGCAACTGAACATCTTCTTGGGGGGGCTGAAGATCTTCTTGGAAGGCTGAAGGGCTCCAAGAGGTGGCTGAAGATCCTCTTGGAAGGCTGAAGGGCTCCACGAGAGGGCAGAAGAGCTTCTTGGGTTCTCTGGGGAGCTTCTTGCGGCCTCTTCAGGAGCTTTTGGGGATTTCGAAGAGTTTACTGGGGCCTTTGGGGAGCTTCTTGCGGCCTCTCTAGAATTTCGCGCGGCTCGATTCGATGACGACGACGACGCTGACGATGATGATGATGATGATGATGATGATGATGATGATGATGATGATGATGATGATGATGATAGCAATGGTGATGACGATGATGATGACGATGATGATGATGGTGATGATGATGATGACGATGATCATGGTGATGATGCTGATGATGATGATGATGATGCTGCTGATTCTCCTGATGCTGATGATGCTGATGATGATAATAATGACTGGTGATGAGGACGATAATGAGGAGGATACTGAGGATGAGGATTAATACAATGATGATGATGCTGCTGATGATGATGATGGTGGTGGTGGTTGTGAAGATGATGCTGTTGATGATGATGCTGATGATGATGCTGCTGCTGATGATGATGATGATGATGATGATGATGATGATGGTGATGATGATGATGATGATGACGATGCTGATGATGAATATGACGGTGATAATGACGGATGAGGGCGATGATGGTAATGGTGATGGGGATGGTGATGGTGGAGGCCTTCTTGGGCTAGTTGCAGGCCTTATTTGGTCCCTCCAGGGCCGTGTTGAGGCAGTCGTGGAGGCGTCTTGGACCATTTCGACGCCTTCTTGGGCAGTCGTGGGGCCATCTTGGAGGCCTCTTTGGCAATCATGAGCCGACGGAAGCCTGGAAAGCGAGAATGCTAACACCAACGTTCAGCACTGTAGACTGGCAATTCAGACCGCGTCTACTACAATTCCCAGTGCCACTGTTCTGTTCTGCAAATGCTACTACTATTGCCCAATTTATTTTTTTCCCGGACAGGGCGCCGGCCCAGGGTTCTCTTTTAGTTGGTAAACCTGTCCCCGGCGGATTCTTTCCTTGATAAATATCAAGGTCGAGGTGGCCCGGCGGATTAAAATTTGAGGATGTCTCAGGCGAAACGCTTGTTTTTGAAATCCCGATCGATAAATCACAGGGTGCGGGCCACTCTTTCATGTGTTGAGGATGTCTCGAACGAAACGCTTGCTCCGCAGAGTTACCGAGGATGTCTCGAGCGAATCGCTTGTTTTGTAGAACTTGAGGGATCTGGGCGCCCCAGAGATTTGCCTTCTCCAGGTGCACGAACCCGTGTGTGTTTTTACGTATGTGCCTGTAGATTTGCCCTCTCCAGGTGCACGAATCCATGTGCTTTTACGTATGTGCGTATAGATTTGATTTCTCCAGGGGCGCGAATCCATGTGTTTTTACGTGTGTGCCTACAGATTTGCCTCATGGGGCGCGATGCACATATCGCACCGTGGCCCCCCCAGCACGACCAACCCCAAGCACGACCACCCCCCAGCACGACCACACCCCAGCACGACCACTCCCCAGCACGACCACACCGCGTTGGTTGAGTGGTTGCCTGTCGTCGTGGAATGTTTCGTGGGGTGTCTCGTGGACTGTTTCGCGGGGTGTCTCGTGGAATGTTTCCCAGAAAAATTGAAAACGGTCAACCGTGTGTGAAAACGTTGCCATGCATGCGGTTCTATATCCCTTTCCGGTTTCGTGGGCCCATCATGTCTATATTAGAGAGAGCGTGATCCACCGCCGCTTTACTGTGGAAAATTGCCAACTTTTTCCTCCGGAACCCGGGGGTCGCCCCCCCCCCCCCCCTCCGAAAATCCCCCCCCCCCCCCCCCTGCTGGAACCCCTCCCCCCCCCCCCCTTCCCCCGGCAAAACCCCCCCCTCCCCTAACCCCTCCCCCCCCCCCCCCCCTCCCGCTCGAAAATCGGGGGGGTCACTACCGTTTCGAACCCCTCCCCCCCCCCCCCCCCCCTCCGAATCCGAAAACCCGGGGGGTCACTACCGGTTCGAACCCCCCCCCCCCCCCTCCCCCCCCCCCCCCCCCTACTCACCGCCAGCAAACGACTCCCGGTCCCCACCACCGTCCGCATCACATCCCCCACTGGTGTTCCCAGCACCACTGTCCTCACCACCGCTGTCCCCACTGGTTCCACCACCGCCCCTACTGTCCCCACCAGTGGCCCCACCACTGTCGCACTGTCCCCGCTGTCCCCAGAACTGTTCCCACCACGGTTCCACTCTCCCCACTGTCTCCACGGCCCCAACCACTGCCCGACTATCCCCACTGTCCCCACTGTCCCACTGACTCCTCCGCTGTCCCACTGAGCTGTCCCACTGTTCCCACCACTGTCCCCACTGTCCCCACCACTGTCCCCACTGTACCTCTGTCCCATTGTCCCACCGCCGTCCTCGCCACCGCCTTCACCACTGTCCCCACCACCATTGTACCCTCCACTGTCCCACTGTTTCCACCTCATTCCCATTGTCCCCACACCACTGTCCCCACCACCACCGTCACCACCACTGTCCACTGTCCCCCCCTGTTCCCACCATTGTCCCCACCACTGTCCCCACCACTGCCCCACCACTGTCCCACTGTCCCACTGTCCCCACCACTGTCCCGCTATCCCCTCACCACTGTCCCCACCAACACCGTCCCCACCACTGTCCGCA
>CAUYUJ010017668.1:95637-143137 GCA_963575745.1 Prorocentrum cordatum | reverse complement strand
CGGAGACGGACGATAGTTTCGCAGGTGCCAGCGCGTCGGAAACGCATCCTCGAGGCGCAGGTGTTCCGCAGGCTGCTCTTCGCCGCCATGATGCTCCCGACGTTCGCCTGGGCTCCGCGGCGGGCGTGGCGCGCGCCGTGGAGGTGGGCGACGCGGCCTTGCCCGAGCGCGCGCCCCTCCGCTTCGACGCCTCTCCCATCGTGCCCAGCCGCGGCGTCGCCGCCGCGAACGACGCCCCCGACGGGGGGGCGGAGGTGAGTGGCCCTCGGGCGCCTGCGGGGGATCCCCATCTTCTTCGCGGCGCGCGGCAGGCGCCCGAGTGGTGCTGCAGAGGGCGAGGTTGGAGTTCCACCTCGGCGAGACCCTCGTGCAGCAGCTCTGAGGTAGCAGCCGACGAGCAAGACCCGTCACAGGACGGCTTACATTGTGGCTCGTCGGACTGACGTTTGTTTCAGGGTCGGCGGCGCTGCGCTTGCGTGAGGCGCCCTTGCCGATCCGCGCTCCTGCGAGCGCCTCCATTTCTACCTGATCGCGGTGAGGCTCGCTCGCGCGGTTGTGGTCGCACCTGGGTGCGCTCTCCGGTTTGCTTCGACCTGCTGCTCCTCCTCCTCCTCCTCCTCCACCTCCTCCTCCTTGTGCCTGCGTCCCCCTTCCTCCTCCTCCGTTCTGCCAACCGCCCCCTCGTCGTCGTCGTCGTCGTCGTCGTCGTCGTCGTCGTCGTCGTCGCCCTCGTCCTCGTCTTCGTCCTCGCCGTCCTTTTCCTCGTCCTCGTCCTCGTCGTCGTCCTCGTCGTCGTCCTGCTCTTCATCGTCGTCGCCGTCGTTGTCGCCGTTGTCTCACACACTGGGCGTTTTTGCCAATTGTCGGGCCCAGATCGATGGGTTTTAGGGTCGTGACAATGATTTTTCGCGACGTTTCAGTTTTGTCGCAACATTGGATCTCAGCCCTGGTTCGAGGTCCGCTCGTCGGAGGACGGACAGCGACGCCACCACCAGAGGGGGCCAGCTCCAGCGAGGAGGTCCGCGATGGTTCACCAGGCCAAGGACGGGATGTCTCGAGCGGGGAGGGGGGGGCCCACACCACCAAGGGGACCCCCTGGTAGATCCTCGCACTGGTAGTGGCGGTGCCGATTTTCCTTGTTCCCGGTTTCAGGTCGTGCAAGCCACGCATCGGGAAGGGCGCGTGGGCAGAAAAGCCCGCGAAGTTGCCAAGACAAACCTAGACAGTTGTGGAGCGATTGCGTGCGCTGAGAGACTCGACGGAAGCATTGATACCTGGCACATCGCGATTATGACTCAGTAGAGACGGGAGCGCTGGCTCCAGGTTTTGATAGAGGTTCCAGGTTTTTGGCCTCTTTCGGGCCGGCGTGAGGCCTCTCGTCGCCGCGGCTGGGCCCGTCTCGAAATTCGGCCAGAGCGCGCCCTGGGAGAGCTCCGCAGGGAGCGGTTTCTGGCCGCCGTTCTCGTGTTGATGCGGCTGGTTGGAGGCTCGAGGTCTTCGGGGACTGGGCTTTCTCGTGGAACATGTGACCGAGGCCAGAAACTTAGCCTGAATGGACCCCAGGACGGGTTTGGGGGCCCATCTCGAGCGGACGTCGTCAGGCAGGCCTAGAATCGAGCTGAATCTCTCCAGATCGCTTTGGAATGCTTTCAGAGCGTTCCAGAACGCTCTGAAACGGCCGCGGAGCCCGATGCATCCTCCAACCCCGCCAGTTCTAAGCGATTCCTTTTTTTATTCGTAAAGGCTTCGTCCCATGCCGCCGGCCCTCTGTCTCGGATCATGGGAGATGCAAAAGCTAAATCATGAGGTCTGGGCGCCGCCGTGAAGCAGTGTCGGGACCTGTTTGTTTTTCGACCCTGACCCTACGGATCTGCGTCACGGGTGCCACCGAATTTCGGAAATGTGGCAAATCCTTACTTTTTTTTGACCTTGACCCTGCGGATCTGCGTGAGGGGTGCCGCCGAATTTCAGAACTGTGGCAAATAACCTGTGTTTTTGGACCCTGGAGGGGTGCCGCCGATTTTTTCCTGGAAAGGGCTTGGGCCCAGGGTTCTCTTTTAGTTGGTTTACCCTCGGTTTTGACTTGAAGGGGGCCAGCGGAATTATTCTGGATAAATAACGAGGTAAGATCAAATTCGGCTTGAAAAAAATGCGTTTCGCGCGTGCCCTCTCGAGGAAAGTCGACCCCCCATTTCGGATCCTCGATAAGTAACGGGGTCCGCGGACCATTGTTTTCCTTTGTGAAAAAAAAGTGCTGGGCAATTTCAGCAGAATCCTCTAAAAAAATCGAAGCCTGGAGCCCCGACAGCGACGCGGAAAAGCGCCCTGCGCGCAGGAATTCCGAGGATGTCTCGTGCGTGCCGCATCCCGCGCGCAGGAATTTCGAGGATGTCTCGACTAATTCGCTTGTCTTGCCAGGAGTTCTTTTAATTTTGATAGGATGTCTCGAGCGAAATGCTTGTTTTTCATAATTTGTTAAAGATGTCTCGAGCGAAACGCTGGTTTTACAAAATTCGGGGATGTCTCGAGCGGGGGCCTCGTGGAGGACCAGAATTCAGAGGATGTCTCGAGCGAAGTGCTTGTTTTCACGTCCCGCTCGCAGGAATTCCGAGGATGTCTCGCGCGTGCCCCGTCCCGCGCGCAGGATGTTTGAGGAAGTCTAGACTAAGTTGTTTGTTGGCATTTTGATAAGATGTCTCGAGCGAAATGCTTGTTTTTCATACTTTCTTGAGGATGTCTCGAGCGAAACGCTAGTTTTACGAAATTCGGGGATGTCTCGAGCGGGAGCCTCGTGGGGGGCCAGAATTCAGAGGATGTCTCAGGCAAAATGTTTGTGTTCACATCCCGCTCGCAGGAATTCTGAGGATGTCTCGCGCGTGCCGCGTCCCGCGCGCAGGAATTTCGAGGATGTCTCGACTAATTTGTTTGTTTTGTCAAGATTTCCTTGGATTTCGACAGGATGTCTCGAGCGAAACGCTTGTCCCCAGCACGTTCCGTCGCGCGTCCCCTTGGAACGTCCCGCTGTGCGTCCCCATGGCACGTCCCTTGGCACGTCGCTTGGCGCGTCCCTTGAGACGTTCCGCGTCGCGTCCTCCTGGCATGTCCCCCTGTCAACTAGCTCTGGGGCTGCTACTATGTGTTCAGGCAGCTTGAGCTTAAGATCCAGATCAGTTCGGTCAGGACTTGGATGCAAAGGATGACTCGATCCACGAGGCTATAGAGCACAATCGCGGCATGGCACGTCGCAATTCAGCACGGCGCAGCACAGCACAGCCCTCGGCACGGTACATCAAGATCGATACACTCAGCATTACAACTTGGCACGTTCCTTGGCACGTTCCGTGGGGCGTCCCTTGGCGAGTCACCCTGGCACGTCGCGTGGCGCGTCCCCTTGCACATCCCGTGGCACATCCATTGGCACGTTCCGTAGCGCGTCCCCTTGGCACGTCCCGCGGTGCGACCCCATAGCACGTCCCCTGGCACGTCGCCTGGCGCATCCCTTGGGACTTTTCGCCTGGCGCATCCCCTGGAGCACAGCACAGCCCTCGGCAGGGTACATCAAGATCGATACACTCAGCATTGCATTTGCCCGTCACCCAATCAGGTGTCTTTGAAAACGCTGCCATGTGTTACAGTTCTATGTTCCTTTCCGGGTTCGTTGGTCGATCATGTTGAAATGTGGCAAATCTCATGTGTTTTTGGACCCTGGCCCCGCCGATCTGTGGGAGAAGTGCCACCAAATTTTAGACATGTGGCAGATCCCTGTGTTTTTGAACCCTGACCCCGCCGATCTGCGTGAGGGGTGCCAGCGAATTTGAGACATGTCGCAAATCCTATGTGTTTTTGCACCCTGACCCCGCCGATCTGCGTGAGGGGTGCCAGCGAATGTCAGACATGTGGCAAATCCGCTGTGTTTTTGGACCCTGATCCCGCCGATCTGCGTGAGGGCAAATTTCAGACGTGTGGCAAATCCTATGTGTTTTGGGACCCTGACCCCGCCAATCTGCGTGAGGGGTGCCACCGAATGTCAGACATGTGGCAAATCCCGTGTGTTTGTGGACCCTGACCCCGCCGATCTGCGTGAGGGGTGTCAATTGTTACCCACCCCAGCAATTCAGACAACACGCTCATGGCGTGGTAAAAATTGTCGTTTTTGGACTCCCCCCTTGCGCGGTCCATCAACAAGGAACAGTAAGCAGCAAGAAGCAGAACTGTAACAGTGGAAACTGGAAGCTGCAACTGGTACAGGAAACTGCGAACCTTCGGCCTACAGTGGCCCCACAAGGGGGCCGGCGGATCTGTCCGATTCTGTCTCGACCTTCGCCTTCGTCTGGAGGCCCATTTCGAGCGGACGCAGGTCGGGAGGATGGACCCACAGTCCACAGAGAAGGCGGTAACGGGAGGTCCGCGCCCGCGTTGGCCCAGCGGCGCTCGCAGCGCGGGCGGCGAAGGTTGAACGCCGTCAGTGGCCCAGAATCTCGGAGGAGGGCAAGGTACCCATACCGCCACCTTTCCTTCGTTTTCGCCTCCTTAGGCTTCCTTGGAGGCCCTCGTCGCCCGGCTGTATTCGCTTCGAAGTTCTGGTCAGAACGCATCCCAGGAGAGGGCCGTAGAGTAACGGTATCGGTACCCTTGGGTTTCACCAGAATCGGCCGACATCGAACGACCATCGGCCACGTGCAGAGGGGTGTGGGGGGAGAGAAGGCGCGGGCCTTCTCTTCAGATGTTGGGCCGGCGCCTTCTAAGAAGTAGCCTCCTTCTGAGAAATTGTCCCCCCTTCCCCTACCTCTTTGTGCGCGCCGCCAAGGCCTGCGCTGTTGGAAAGTCGCGGCCGCCAAACGGTCGAACGATCCCCTCGGTGACAGAACCCGACGCTGACGTCATTCGATGAAGAAGCAACAGCACAACCATACATTCCCGGAGCTATTCACGGATTTCTTGGATCGGGCGCTGGATTCCCTTCTGAAGTGCGGAGCGTGCCAGGGGTGGCGCCAGAGGCGCCGCCAGGGGGGCTCCAGCGCCGATCAAAGAAATCCGCGTGGAACTCCAACAGCTTATGTTTTGCTGTTCTTTCTTCCTCTGCTCGAGATGGGACAATCATCGCCCCCACCTTAGATCCGCTGTGGGGGTTTCGGTAAGTACTGTCGAAGCGGGTGCAGGGGGTCGTGGAGAAGGAGAAGGACGAGGAAGAGGAGGAGAAGGAGGAGGAGGAGGAGAAGGGGGACCAGTGTAAACCCAAGACTCATCAACGATGTTGGAAGGAAGCCTCCCTCCAAGCTCCCTCTTCTTATTTCCACTGAGGGGACTGCCTCGTTGGGAGACAACCGTTTGAAGACCCTCAAGCGTGCCAAAACATCATCTCGGGACTCCAACGCCACGAATCAGCATGATTGTTGTGTCTTGGCGATCTGGAATCGTGCCAGAACGCCATTCCTGGGACTTCGACACCGCGAATCACCGTAACTGGCGCGCCCTCACAATCCTGAGTCTTGCCACAACACAATGTTTGGCACGTTGACCATGGGAATCCGTGAAACTGTTGCAAACGTTTAAGGCGAGTTTGCGTGGCGCTACGGCGAGAGCCACATTTTGAAAAGGGGCCGCCTTCAATCCGTGAAATGGTTGCAATCTTTTCGAACGAAGGTGCGTGGCGCTAACGCGAGAATCACATTTTGAAAACCACCCGTCCTCAATCGGTAATCTTCTTGCAATTTTGTAACGAATGCGCGCGTCGCTAAGGCGAGAGCCACACTTTGGAAGCGACTCGCCCTACATCGGTGAGATTATGGTCAATGTGTAAGCTTCAGGGTCATAAATGGTGAGGAAGTCTCAGGCGAAATACCTGGCCCGCCCTTTCGACGAGCTTCGGGGTGTGACGGGGAGGAGTATTTATGAGGAGAAGGAATGGAGGAGGAGGAGCAGGAGGAGGAGGAGGAGGAGTAGAAGGAGGATGAGGAGAAGAAGGATGTGGAGGAGGAGGAGCAAGTGTAGGAGGAGGAGGAGGAGGAGGAGGAGGAGGAGGAGGAGGAGGAGGAGTGGCGTTTGGCTACCACTTCGTCGCGTTGCACCGGATCTTCGTGTCGGTGCTACTGCTGAACTCAGGGGTTGGGGCGTGTTTGTCGTGGTGTCTCGACCGCTTCTGTGGCATTCGCAAAGGGGCTGGAGGCGGGGGCATGGGCAAGCCCCGTCGGAAGGCCAATCCCCTCCGCTTTGTTGAATACTCCGGATTTTTTCAATAAGCGTCGGGGGGGCGTCACCCCCGCCGACAGCCCCACATCGACCCCCGTCGCGGGCAGCCACCGCGCGCCGAAGGCGCTCCGACCCCCGTCGCGGCGCGACGACGAGGCGAGGCTGACCCCCGTCGGGGGGTCCTCTCTTCCACCTTCTCCTTTTCCTACTGGTTCTCCTTTTCCTCCTTCTCCTCCTCCTCCTCCTCCTCCTCCTCTCCCTTCCTCTCCCTGTCTTCCCCCTCCTCCACCTCCACCCCCTCGTCCTATTCCTCCTCCTCCTCCTGGTCCTACCCCCCACGCTTATTAAGAAACCCAGGGTAGGCATCGCGGCGTGGGTCCGCCGCAGGCCCGCAGGTTTTGTCGTGGCCCCTGGAGGGCTCGTCGGAGGGGCCGTTCGGCGCCTCCGGCCTCTGGGCTGGCTTCCCTGTCGGGGGCAGCGGGAGGGAGGGATAGGCTCAGGGGGGTACGCGTCGGCCTCCAATCGCCCACTGGATCGCCGATGGGAGCTGCAGAGGCATCGGAGGTTGACAGACCTCCTACCCGAACAGCCTGACACGTCGACTAGCGAATTGGCCGTTTTCGGTTCGCGAAGGGTCGTCGCGGCCGTCATCTTTGCGGGTCCAGGTCCGTCGGTTTCGGTCCTGGGCCGTTTTCACTACAGGGTCTTTTACTAAAAGGAGGTTTGTGCACCGCTGATGGAAGCCCATGCCAAGAAACACCACTCTCGCCTCCAAGGTGCCCTGGGTTTCTTGGGTTCGATGGTTTTTGCCATGGAGAGCGTGACGATCCCACACCAAACATCAATGGACATCCTGGGGTCTCAGGGTTGGGTTTCTCGTGGAAGGTTTCTTGTGGACTGGCCCCTACTGTAATAGCCCTGCCCCGCTCAGGAACGTGCGGACTTGCCATCGGGGGCTTTTCGCCGAACCATCGGCGATGTATCGCCGATTCCGAAGCGATGCTCCCCCCTTTGAGCTAGTCCCCCCATGTCGTTGCCCCTCCCTGGGGGAGGCCAGCGCCAGAAAATGGGCCATCTGATAATTTTGGATCATCGTGAGACCTGGAGAGAATGCCGCGAAACCAAACAATGCGTGGGGAATGGATGTCCGAGCGATGGCAGGCCAACGGATGCGGTGCCCCAACAGCAAATGTCGTCCAACACTCGGAGTCACGAAGGTGAAGCGAAATGCGGCGGCCCCGGCGACATGCTACGCCTTGCAAGCGGATAGCGTGTCGCTCTGCTCCGCGGGGCGGGAGGCTGGGAAAGGCTTGGGACGTGGACGCCAGGCGACCCGGAAGTGGATAGCGCGTCGCGCCGAAGCGTGGTGGGCTGGAGCCGGCGGCGCCAGACGCGGAGCCAAGGTTCCTGACCGTAGATTCGCTATTGCGTGTTCCACCCTGAGAGCTTCAGGGGGGTCCCATAAGTTTGGGGATTCGGTCGACACTTGGGCGAAACCTGGACGTCATCTGGACGAAAGGGTGAAGAAGGGTGGCGAAATATGGATGAAATTCTTTACGCTTCGCGTATCCCCACCAGCCCATCTCACAGCAGCAACTCTTGCGAAGCATGCCGACAGTCGTGTTTTTCAGGCGTGTGTCCGCTTGGCCCCGCATATCTCCCCTGTTCCTCCTTCCTCCCGCCTCCTTGTACATCCTCCTTGTGGGGGGAGCGGGAGAAGGACGAGGCGGAGGAGGAGGGAGAGAAAGCGCTCCTCGTGGTTTGAGTCGTTTGGGGTTTCTCGTCCTGGTGTGAGTCGTTCGGGCCCTTCTTCCTGGTGTGAGTCGTTCGGGCTCTTCGTGGTGTGAGTCGTTCGGGCTCTTCGTCCTGGTGTGAGTCGTTCGGGCTTCTCGTGGTGTGAGTTGTTCGGGCCCCTCATCCTGGTGTGAGTCGTTCGGGCCCCTCCTCCTGGTGTGACTCGTTCGGGCTCCTCGTGGTGTGAGTCGTTCGGGGCCCGCGTCGTGGTGTGAGTCGTTCGGGCTCCTCGTGGTGTGAGTCGTTCGGGCGCCTCGTCCTGGTGTGAGTCGTTCGGGCCCCTCCTTGTGGTGTGAGTCGTTCGGGCTCTTCGTGGTGTGAGTCGTTCGGGCCCCTCGTCCTGGTGTGAGTCGTTCGGGCTCCTCGTGGGGCCTCTTGGGGGCCTCTTGGAGCCTCTTGGGGCCTCTTGGGGGCCTCTTGGGGGCCTCTTGGGGGCCTCTTGGGGGCCTCTTGTGGCCTCTTGGGGCCTCTTGGGGGCCTCTTGGGGGCCTCTTGGGGGCCTCTTGTGGCCTCTTGGGGGCCTCTTGGGGGCCTCTTGGAGGTCTCTTGGGAGCCTCCTGGGGGCCTCTTGGGGCCATCTTGGGGCCTCTTGCGACCTCGTCAGAAGCGCAAATGAGCGCTGCCCCCTGAGAAGGACAAAATGAGCCCAAAACATTCGTAAAATGAATGATTTGCTATGAAGGAAGATGAGCGCGGCCCCCTCAGGAGGCCAAAATGGGGCCAAAGCCGTAGTAAAATCAATGATTTTAGCTTGAAAGAAGAGGAGAGGGGCCTATCTCCCTCCCCCCGTCGGGGCCAGAATCCTCGTGAGGGTCGTCGTTTTTTAGCCCTCCCAGGAGCCGAAAAAGACCCCTCTGACCACCCGCGGGGGTCCCTCTCCAGGCCCAGGGGGAGGGGGTAGGGGGAGGGGTAAACCCCTCCCCGAAGGGGAAGAAGGGGGGTTGAGGACAGAGCGGGCTCTCTAAACCACTCACGCCCAAAGGGCTGGTGGGATTAAGTCGACATCGCGTTAAGGATAGGGCCGCAGAGGACGACCTGCGCTCCCGTGAAGGCCCCCCCTGCGCGCACGCGCGTCCAGCAGCACGTCCGTCGCCCTGTGGGGGTCGGGAGCGGGGCCGCTGCTGGGCCGGCGAGCGTTGCGTCTCGAGTGTGCGACGCCCGCGGCGGTACAGACCGCGAAGCCGGTGGAGCCAGGAGGGGGCCTGCTGCCGGCCTTCGTCCCCCCCGCTCTCCGTGCCCAAGCTCGGTCGTGCCGAGAGGCACGTCTGGGGACCCCTCCATGGCCGCGCGTTTGGTCGAAGTTCGGGGGGGGGCGCTTCTGGACGTTTTTGATCCTGCTTGGGCCTCGGTCGGGGGAACCTCCCAGGGCGTCCACAGGACTCCGAGGCCCCCGGCGCCCTGGCTAGGCCGAGGTGCGCTTTTGCGAATCAGCGCTCCTGTTTTTCTGGGGGGTGCCTCTTCGTAAGGGTGTCGGGAGGTCCAGGGGCCACGCGCTGCAAAAGCACGGCGCCGAAACAATTCGAGTAGGGGATCGACTACAGAATTGATTTATCCCAATATCGATTTTGTCGTCGAGCCACGTGTGGGATGTTTGTCGATCTACGAACATGATACGCGTATCTCATGATTCCGACGAACAAATCCATTTTGGGGTACACCAGTTCTGTAGTCGGTCCCATATTCGAACACTTGGGGCGCCCAGGGGCACGCTCAGTGTGAGCGATCCTGGGAAGCAAAGGTGCGACGCGCCCGTTCTCGTGGCCAGGCGAGTGACCCACGGGCTCGCCAGTGCAGATGCTCGGGGCCATGCTCGTAACTTCTCGAGTGGCGAAATTGATCTACCCCAAGATTGGTTTTCCCATCGAATGTGGTACAACATACGTATGATCTGCGTAGATCTACAAGCATTCTACGCACTTCTCTCGTAGATTCGACGAACCGATTCATATTGGGGTCAGTCATTTCTGTAGTCGATCCCCTACTCGAAGTGTGTGCCGTGCCGACGCGGTGACAGCCCTAGCGCGGGCGTTCAAGGTTGAATGCCTCTGGTGGCCGAATCGGCCAAGATCGAATGATCTCGCGATCGCAAAACCGCCGATCAGTCAAGGCTGAACGATCCACGCCGTCTTAGAAACCAACGCCGGGGTCCTCACGACCTCGTGCCTCCGGAGCCCTCCAGAGGCCCCTTCGGGGCTTGCAGAGTCCCGAACAGGCCCAAGAACGCTACAACCTCCATCTCGACCGTCGACGACGACGACGCAGGTGGAGGAGTACGACGGACGAGTATGGTAGGTTCGTGTCGTGTCGACGCGGCGGCGACCTTGCCGCGAGCGTTCTATGTTGAGCGCCGCCAGTGGCCCAGAATCGACCACTATGGAACGATCTGGCGATCGGAAAGCCGCCCATCGTTCAATGTTGAACTATCCACGTGATGTCAGAGCCCAACGCGCAGGTCGTCACGACACGAGTCTGCCGTATGATTGTATCCTTCACGGCCGCGCTCTTCGCCGAGCTCGTACCCCCCCCCTGGCGTGGTCGAGGCGACTTCAGCTTCAGCCCGACGAGGCGCGCCACCGTGACCGGCGGAGAGGCGCGCCACCGTGGCCTGAGGAGAGGCGACTGATGATGATGATGATGATGATGATGATGATGATGATGACGACCATGATGTTGATGATGATGATGATGATGATGATGATGATGATGATGATGATGATGATGATGATGATGATAGTGATGATGATGATGACGACGATGGTGGTGGTGGTGACGATGCTGACGATGATGGTGGTGGTAACAATGATGATGATAATGATGATGATGGCGACGACGACGATGACGATTATGATGATGATGATGATGATGATGATGATGATGATGATGATGATGATGATGATGCTGATGATGATGATGACGGCGATGATGTTGACGATGATGATGGTGATGATGATGATGATGTTGATGATGATGATCATGATGGTTGTGATCATAATGATAATGATCTCAACGACGATGATAATGGTGATGATCATGATGATCATGATACTGATCCTTCCCATGAGCTCGATTCCAGGTGGCGCTGGCGCTGTAGGGTAATCCGCAGCTGCCGCCGCCGTGTTGGTTCCGATTGTGCGGAACGACGTGGCCGCCGCCGTGTTGGCTCCGTTTGTGCGGGACGACGTGGTGTAGCACATGCTGTTTTGGGGTTCTTTTGCCTTGACAAAATAATAATCTTCATGTCGATGATGCAGATGATGATGATAATGATGATGATGATGATGATGATGATGATGATGATGATGATGATGATGATGATGATGATGATGGTGGTGGTGGTGGTGGTGGTGGTGCTAGTAACCATGGTGATGATGATCATGATGATGATCATGATGATGATGACGATGCCGACTGCGATGGTGGCGTTGATAAGTATCTCCGCGATGATGATGATGATGGTGATGGATGATGATGATCGTGATGCTGATGATGATGGTATTGATGATGCTGCTGATGGTGATGACGATGGCGATTGTAATGGAGGTATCCATAGTGCTGATCATGTCGATGATGACGACGACGATCATGACGATGCCTATGCAAATGACCTTGGTGTTGGTGATGATGATGATGACGGTGGCGATGGAGATGATAATGCAGGCGGTAATGATGGTTCTGATGGATTTGACGATACCGATGATGTGGATGATCACGATGGTTCTGATCTTGACTATATATGAGGGTGGTGATGATGATGGTGGTGGTGGTACGGCAGTGATGATGGACAATAGTGGTGGACGTGGTGTCAGTATAGTGGTGGCCAAGCGAGCCCGAGCTTCTGAAATGGTCCAGTCTTAACGTTGACTATGATTTTTATTGCGTGGCCGTCTCTAGTATTCTTGGCCTGTCACGGTAGGTGATCAGAGGCGTCGGAAATGATGATGATGATGGTGATGTTGTTGGTGATGATGATGATGATGATGATGATGACGGTGACGATGACGATGATGCGGATTTCGGTGACGATGATGATGTTGATGATGGTGGTGGTGGAAGAAGGGGCAGTAATGATGATGTTGATGCTTATGATGGTGACGATGATACTGATCTTGATAATGATGATGCTGATGCTGATGAGGATACTGATGACGATGATGATGGTGCTGATGCTGACGATGAAGATAATGACGGTGGTGGTAACAATGACGATGATGCTGATGATGATGACGATGACGATTATAATGATCTTGACGATGGCGTTTTTTTCTCCACACAGCCCGCGACCCCGCCTTTCGATCCGTGAGGGCCCCTGGGCCCGAGATCGGGCAAACGATCAGTGCTGGTCTGGCGGCGCTGGGACCAGGACAAATCGTTTCAAAGCATTCCAGAACCTTGTCTGGAGCGCCCCGGAGCGGCTGCGGCGCCCGATACCCTTTCTAGGTCCGCCAAGTCTCAGAGATCCCCGACTTTAGCCTTGTCCGACTTTGCCATGGTCCTGTCGGGGAAACGTACGACTCGAGTACGCTGGAACCCAGATTTACCGACCCTGTTTGGCGGGCCCGTCAAGTCGTCGTCGTCGTCGTCGTCGTCGTCGTCGGCGTCGTCGTCGTCGTCGGCGCCGTCGTCGTTGCCGTCGTCGTCGTCGGCGTCGGCGTCGGCGTCGGCGTCGTCGTCGTCGGCGTCGTCGTCGTCGTCGGCGTCGGTGCCGGCGCGTCGGCGCTGGCATCGGCGCTGGCGTCGGTCGTCGGCGGCGGCGGCGGCGGCGTCGTCGGCGTCGTCGTCGTCGTCGTCGTCGGCGTCGGCGTCGGCGTCGTCGTCGGCGTCGGACACCGTCGTCTTTGTCGTCTTTGTCGTTTTTGTCGTCGTCGTCGGCGTCGGCGTCGGCGTCGGCGCTGGCGTCGGCGTCGGCGTCGGCGTCGGTGCGTCGGCGCCGGCGCCGGCGCCGGCGTCGGCGGCGGCGGCGGCGTCGTCGTCGTCGTCGTCGTCGTCGGCGTCGTCGTTGGCGGCGGCGTCAGCGGCGGCGTCGGCGGCGGCGGCGGTGGCGGCCTCGGCGTCGTCGGCGTCGGCGTCGTCGTCGGCGTCGGCGTCGGCGTCGACGTCGTTGTCGGCGTTGGCGTCAGTGTCGGTGTCGGTGTCGGCGTCGGCATCGTCGTTGTCGGCGTCGGCGTCGGCGGCGTCGGCGTCGGCGGCGGCGCCGGCATCGGCATCGGCGTCGGCGTCGGCGTCGGCGTCGTCGGCGCCGGCGCTGGCGCCGTCGGCCTCGACGCTGTCGGCGGCGTCGTCGTCGCCGCCGTCGTCGCCGTCGACCCTGTCGGCGTCGGCGTCGGCGTCGGCGTCGGGTCATCGTCAGCGTTGACGTCTTCGTCGGCGTCGGCGTCGCCGTCGCCGTCGTCGGCGCTGGCGCCGGCGTCGACGTCGTCGTCGGCGGCGGCGGCGTCTGCGTCGGCGTCGGCGGCGTCGGCGTCGGACACCGTCGTCTTTGTCGTCTTTGTCGTCTTTGTCGTCTGTGTCGTCGCCGTCGTCGTCGTTGTCGTCGTCGTCGTCGTCGTCGTCGTCTTTGTCGTCGTCGTCGGCGTCGTCGTCGTCGTCGTCGTCGTCGT
The DNA here is from genome assembly GCA_963575745.1 of Prorocentrum cordatum. Lineage (NCBI taxonomy): Eukaryota > Dinophyceae > Prorocentrales > Prorocentraceae > Prorocentrum > Prorocentrum cordatum. Next base: position 129,557 of record CAUYUJ010017668.1, on the reverse strand, counting down.
CGTCGTCGGCGTCGGTGCCGGCGCGTCGGCGTTGGCATCGGCGCTAGCGTCGGTCGTCGGCGGCGGCGGCGTCGTCGTCGTCGTCGGCGGCGTCGGCGGCGGCGTCGGACACCGTCGTCTTTGTCGTCTTTGTCGTTTTTGTCGTCGTCGTCGTCGTCGTCGTCGTCGTCGTCGTCGTCGTCGTCGTCGTCGTCGTCGTCGTATTTGTCGTCGTCGTCGTCGGCGTCGTCGGCGTCGGCGTCGGCGTCGGACACCGTCGTCGTCTTCGTCGTCGTCGTCGTCGTCGTCGTCGTCGTCGTCGTCGTCCTCGTCCTCGTCCTCGTCCTCGTCCTCGTCCTCGTCCTCGTCCTCGTCTTTGTCGTTTTTGTCGTCGTGCGACTGTCAATGGTGCTGTTGACGACCGCCGCTGCCACTGAACCCCCTCAAGCCTTTTCTGTCCGAAAGGATGCCTGTCGATCCGGCCTCTGTCGGCTGTCTGTTCGCCATAGGCTTGTTGTGCCTTCTGGCTCGGCCGACGCCCGTGGCAGCTCCCGTCTGTGGCTGCCAGTGTGATTGCGGAGCGACAGGCTGGCCGACCTCGGTGCTGCTCGCTGTCGCGCTGGGCCAGCTGATCGTGGGCTATTTCGTGGAGCGCTGCTTCTTCGGCGCTGCGATAGCATCATTCCTGCAGGAGCTCGTGGATCCTCGAGGGCAGCTACTGATGTCGGCGACCCTGTCTCTCGATGCTGGACGCCGCTTCTGAGCGCTCTTCGATCGCGAAGAGGCGGTCTGGCACGAGCGGCTCGTCTTGGGCCGTACCGCCGACGGCCATGTGGTCCTCACCCCCGATGGCGACGTGTATGAAGAGCACCGCGTGGACTACGAGGATGCGCTGGCCAGCGGTGTGTCTGGTGGTGTACCCAGTCGTCTCTCTGGGCACAAGGCGCTGCGCTACGCCTTCCGCGTCCAGGACATACGTGAAGGGGGCGCCTTCCGACGCGGAGGGCCGAGGCCTACCTCGCTGGCTGGGCGGATGTCCCCCCCGCGGCGGCTGAACCCGCGGGCGCCATCCCCATGGGTGATCTCCCTGCTGCTCCTCTTCCTGCGCCTGCTGCGCACGGTTCCATGGTGGCCGCCTCCTCTGACGACCCGAGCTTCTACGTCCCAGGTACTCTGGCGGCTCTGTGCTGTGTGGTCGGCTCGAGGTGGTTCTTTGGCGAGCCGGTGGGCGATTGCAGGCGCGGCGAGGGCATCGAGGCCAAGAGCTCCGATTTCGTTTTCGGCACCTTGGGTCAGGCGCTGCTTTGTCGTGACGGGGCCTGGTATCGCATCTGCCGGTGCCCGCCGGCGCCACTGCCTCGTGACCTCCAGCAGGCCGCTGGTGAGGGGGACATCCGTGCCCTGGCCGTCGCCTACAGCGCTCGTTGCGACCGTCGACTCAGCGCGCGGCCTGCTGCGACGCCTGGCCCATCGAGGGCCCTCGCGCGGTACCTTGGCTGGCGGGGGCCTTCGCCAGCAGTGGCATGGCGCTGGTGCCCCACCATCATTGGTGGCGCCAGGCGCTGGGCGCCACCGCGTCGGGCCCGGGCATCGACGAGCGAGCGCCTGTTCCTCTCCGAGGCGCCGCGGCGGGGGCTGTAGTACGACCAGCTCAACATTCGCAACCTCGCCTGCTTCGAGGCCATCGCCAGCAGGTTCCGAAGCAGAGGTACCAGGAGCGCATGCGTGCTTCAACGGAGTGCTCATTGGCTGCTGGCTTGGCGGCCGAATGGTGCATCTTCCTGGGCGTGGGGCGGTCCAAGAGTTGCGCGCTGGCGTCGCCCGACCAGGAGCGCTGGGTGGCCGAGCGCATGGGGGAGCAGGCCGCGGTGCTCGAGGAGCGCCGCAAAAGCAGAGAGGGGCGGGCGCTGGCAGCAGATGCGGAGAAGTCGACTCGCGTGCTGGCGCCCAAAGACAAGAAGACAAGACCCCGAAGGACAAGTCGAAGGGCGGCGAGACTGGCAGCCCGGGCAGTCGCTCGGGCGACCAGGGCCGACATTCCTTTCCGTCGATCAACCCTGCAGCGTGCCGGGAAAGCGCCCGTTTTGGTTTCGCCTTTTTATTTTGGGGAGGTGGCTAAGGGTCCGCGCCGCCGCTATGCCGCTGGGTCTCGCGGCGGGTCCCAGGGACTTGCTGCCGCTGCCGTCCGCCTCGCTGTTGAATTGCCCTCCTCGTGGCCGTCCAGTTCGAGATTTGTGTCGGCGTGGCTTGCAGACCCTCGATGAGATGGGGGGGCGCGGCCTGCCTCGGCTGGCCAGGCCCGGGCCTGGCATCTACGCCGAGGCCGTGGAGAGACTGCGCATCGCCTGCGATTCCGCGCGCAGCTGCCCGTCGTTCCTGACCGCCGAGTCGGCCACCCCGGCCGTCATTGCTGGCGGTCCGCTCTTGGGTGATTGGTGGGGCTGGGGTCTTGCTAATCAGGGGCGCCGCGACTTCCTCTTCCGCGTCGAGTGCGCATTTGGCTCTTGATAGAATGCTCGCACGCAGCCCCGGCGCCCGCGATATTTTTTTGGCCGACCTACTCGAGCGTGACATGCTGGAGGTCGGCGCTTCTTTCTCGCAGGTGGTGCATCTTCGTCTACGAGAATGATCCCACCTTTTGGCTGATCTTCGACGCGCGGGGCTCCAGCGCCATGTTCGCGGGCCCTGACTGCGCCCCGCTTGCGGCGGCCCAGTCCCCCGGTGTCGTAGGGCCGCGGGAGAGCGAGCGCCTGTGCGTCGCCCAGGGCGACGTCGCCTGCTGCTTCTACAAGTTCATGCTGCCCGAGCATCTGCGCGAGGCTTTCGGGCTCCCAGCGGTGCCCTGGTCCGCCCTGCCTGCGGCTGCCCCTCGCCGAGTCGGCCCTTGTCCCGCGGAGTGGATGGTGCGCTTGCGACTTCGCGTGGTGCCGATGGGCTGGTCGGAGGCTGGCTACTTCCTGCAGCGGGCGATTCGCCGCATCCTGGGGCCTTGCCTCGCGAGGGACCGTCTCCTGCGAATTGCGTGCCTCGGTCACCCGTCGGGCCCGGCCATGGTGACTCGCTGATCTGCATCGACAACTTCGCGGCCCTGGCGACGATGCAGGTGGAGGCCGACTCGCGTTTGCAGCGCGTGCTCTCCGCGGTGGCCGAGGCGGGCATCGACGCGGGTCCTGGGCCATTGGGCTCGCCGCTGCTGGGCTTCGAGCTGGGCGCCCCTGGTGGCGCCCCGCGGCTCGTAGGTTCTGGATGCTGGCGCCGGCCTTTCGCTCGCGTGGCTGGTGCCGCGCTCGCCGCGCAGGGCGTCGGGTTGCCCGTCTGGTGGGCCATGCGTCGGCCATCCTGCCGCTGCGGTCCGAGATGCTGTCCGTCTGCTGGCCTGCGTCTTCGCCGACCGCTCCATCTCGCCGCCGGCCCGCGCGTGGGCCTCGGTCCGCTGGGGGTTTCAGGCGGCCTGGGCGCTCTTGCCGCTGGCTTTCGCCGACATGAGCCTGCCGTGGTGCCGGTCCGTCTCGTCGGTGGATGCGTCGCTGCGCGGCTTCGGTGTCGCCGAGAAAGGCTGGGGGCCCTCTGCCGCTGGCTCGGTGGGGCGCGCCTCGGGGCGAGGCCGCTGCCGAGGGGCGTTGCGCGCGTCGCGCCGCCTGCGCTGCCGCGCGGAGGGCGGGGGCGCCCAGCCCCTCTGGGCCGACGTCGTCGAGGCCCCGGGCGAGCAGCTGCGGGCGCTGGGGCTGCGGGCTGCCTTCGAGGCGGTGCCTGCTGAGTTGGCGCGTGGTTCCGAATTGGCGCGTCGTGGCCGCTCGGTGTTGGCGGCGCAAGGACGAGATCCCAGCGCTCGAGGCAGGGGCGGCCCCCTGGCATTTGAGGCGCCTTGTTCGTTCCCGCCACAATGCCGCCAAGCGCCACTTGGTGTCGTCAGACTCCATGGCTTGGGCCCTCACAGCCTGCGCGGGGCGGAATTCCGCATGGTGCCTGCTCCGCAGGTGCCGCGAGTTTTGTGTTATGACTGTGTCACTCGGAGCTCGAGTGGCCTCTCGTTGGATTCCGCCAGAGTGGAACTCAGCCGACGAGCCGAGCAGAAGGCATGATCCGTCGTCGCCTCATCACGGTCGTCGCTTTCATCGCGCACATTGCCCCAGCTGCAGACCAGGATCCGTGCTGGCCGCCGCCAGGGCTCGAAGATGCTGCGGGCGACGGGCTCCCCGGGCGCCCGATCGCCCCCGCCTGGGCGCGCCGCCCCAGGCCGGCCGGCGCCTGCGGCCTCGGCGCCTCGGCGAACAGCGGGCAGTTTGTCGGGCCCGCCGATGCGCCTTTGCGGGCCCCTTCGCGGCTGACATCCTTGGGCCCGATGACGCAGGCGACCGAGGTTTTGGCGCCCGTGCAGGCGCCTTCGGGCCCGACCGAGCGTCGGCGCCTGGCTCGGCGTCAGCCCCCCTCGGAGCCCCCGGAGGCGCCTGTGGCGGCGCCGCTGCGGCGCCTGCTCCAGGCGCTGTTGACCTCGGCTCGGGGGGCCGTCGCCCGCGACGATTCCCCCTGCCGGGCCGCCTGGGCTGCTTCGGGCCGTGGCCGACGCGAGGGCTGGTGCCGTGCCGCGGCGAGACGGGCGAGGGTCGCCGGGCGCGCCGGGCGACTGCCCGACGGCGCCCCGGCTTGGCCCTGGGCGAAACCGAGCGCAGCGCCGAGGCTGCGGGAGGGCTGGGTTTTCACATCCGCCCCCTTGCCGCGGCTGCTGTGACGCCGCCCCCCCTGGGTGAATTACTCGATGGCGCTGCGTCGGCTCTTAGCTTGGCTGCGCGCGTGGAAGGCGCCGCAGCTGCCCGCGAGCGAGCAGGGCCCGGCTCTGGAGCAGCGCGTGGAGTACTTGCGCGACCGCGGGCTTGCCGCAGGGGGGCGTCGCCGGTGCCTCGGCGGCGGCGCGGCGGGCGCTGCCGATGCTGCCCCGCCCTCTTACGCCGTGGGCTTCTGGCCGCGGCGGCGGTAACAGGCTGGCGCAGGTTGGGGAAGCCGCTGTCAGGGCCCCCCGTCCCGCGGGCGGTGGCCGCGCTGATTGCGCTGTGGCTGTGTTCCCAACGCATGGGGAACATGGCCCTCTACCTGCTGCTGACGTTCGAGACGTGCGTGCGACCCCGCGAGGCCCTCGACCTGGTCGGCCTCCAGCTGATCCCGCCTGTGCCTGGCGAGACGGGGGTTTGCCGCCGCTGGGCGATCCTGGCCCGCGCGAGGGAGCTCGTGCGTGGCAGGGGGGCAGGCGAGCGAGCGAGACCAGGGCGTCGCGCTCGACCGGCCCCGCCGCCGGCTCTTGGAGCCCGCGCTTCGCCGTCTCAGAGCCGCGCGGGCGGACCGCGGGCGCTTCTTCCTCTTCAGCTACGTGGGCCTCCTTGGGTCGGGGCCGCTGCCTTTGCGGGCCCCGGGTGGCCCCCTGCTCGCCGTGGCGTGGCGGATCTTCGGAGGACGAGGCTTCTCTATTGCGTCCCCTCTCGAGATGCAGAAGAGGGGGGGTGGCGCCCCTTCCAGAGCGCGCGGCGCTGCGAGAGGCGCGCGCGGGTCAGCGCAATGGCGCGCCAGCCAGGCCCCCGAGCGCCCGCGGGTGGGGGCGCGGCGCCGCGAGCCCGAGCTGGCCTGGCTTTTGCTGCCAGCCTGCGAGCAGCGCGCGCCGACCCGCCGCGCCGGAGTTTTTTGGCTGGAGGGGCGTTGAGGCCGCGATCGCTGGCTGGATGCGGGCGGGCATGGTCTGGGGCGTCTGGTTCGCCGCGCCCTGCGTCGCCGCTGCGAGGGCTCGGGCTGGCGCCTCGGGCCGCGTGCCTCCGCCTCTCCGCTCGTCTCGGCATTTTCGTGGCCTTCGAGGATTGTCTGATCGCTGCGGAAACCAGGTGGGATATGCTAACGATGATTGGCATGGGTGGTCGCGCCCAGCGAGTTGCTTGGGTGCTCGGCATCTCTTGAGGCGAGGGTGGCCTCCGGATTTCATGTTTTTGGCGTTTCCTCTCCCGCCGTGAAGCGCTGTCGCGCGGCGCCGCCGTAGATGTTGATTTTGTTCCGGGGGTGGCCCCGCGCGCGAGAGAACCAAGCTTGTTCTTCAACGCAGTGTTTCGCCCTCTGGTGCTCATTAGAAATCATGGCCGGGGGGCCTCTGCTCTTTCGCTCAGCGTAAGCACGTGCGCATTCGTGGAAAGCTCGGTGGTAAGTGGCTGTTCAAGACTTCTGATTCTGATCCCTTTGTCATCGCTCATTCAGCGGGGATGCGTCCGCGCGCGTGATTCGTCGCCGTGCGGAGGCCTCTCTCAGCTTGCGGTAACTCGCCAGCGGGCCGGCTTACAGCGTTATTCTTGCGTGTGTCTGGGATTTCCTTGTCTCGGCGTGCTCGCGCGCACCGTGTGCTGCCGGCCGCTCGTGCGAGGTCACGTCTCAACGCGTTGAACGTCCAGCGCCGTGCCTCGGCTGACTAAACAAGCTTGGCTTCGGGAGGGCCGTGCGATTGCCAATGGCGAAGTTGACGACCGCCGCTGCCGCCGACCCCCTCGAGCATTTTTCTGTTCGCCCAATGCCAGCCCTCGCCTCGACATAACGTTGATGGGGATTTCTGTCTCTCGCCGCGCTCGTGCATGCCGCGCGCTGCCTGTCGTTCGCATGAGGTCACAGTGCAACGCGTTGAAAACTCAGCGCCGTGCCTCGACTGACGAAACTAGAGTAGCGTCGGGAGGGTCATTGTCGTCGTCGTCGCCGTGGTCGACGACGTCGTCGGCGTCGTCGGCGTCGTCGGCGTCGTGCTTTCGTCGGCGTCGTCTGCGGCGGCGTTTGGGTGGCGTCGGCGTCGGAATAGGCGTCGGCGTCGTCGTCGTCGTCGTCGGTGGTGGCGGCGGTGGTGGCGGCGGCGGCTGCGGCGGCTGCGTCGTCGTCGTCGTCGCCTTTGTCATCGTCGTCGTCGTCTTCCTCGTCGGCGTCGTCGGCGGCGGCGGCGGCCTTTTGGCGGTGGCGGCGTCGGCGTCGGAATAGGCGTCGGCGTCGTCGTCGGCGAGGGCGTCGCTGGCGCCGGCGCTGGCGTCGGCGTCGGCGCATGCGTCGTCGTCGTTTTCGTCGTCGCCATCGCCGGCGCATGCGTCGTCATCGTCGTTGTCGGCGTCGTCGGCGTGGGCGTCGGCGTCGTCGTCGTTGTCGTCGGCGTCGGCGTCGTCGTCGTCGGCGGCGGCGGCGGCGGCGGCGGCAGAGGCGGCGACGGCGGCGGCGTCGGCGGCGGCAGCGTCGGCGTCGGCGTCGGCGTCGGCAGCGGCGTCGACGGCGTCGTCGTCTTCAACGTCGGCGTCGGCGGCGTCGGCGTCGTCGTCGTCGGCGGCTGCGGCGGCGGCTGCGTCGGCGTTGAAGTCGTCGTCATCGGCGGCGGCGGCGGCGGCTGCGGCGTAGTCGGCATGGGCGTCGGCGTCGGCATCGCTTCGGCCTCGTCGTTGGCGTCGGCAGCGGCGGCGCCAGCGGAGTCTGCGTCGGCCTCGGCGTTGGCGTCGGCGTCGTCGTCGTCGCCGGCGTCGGCGTCTTTGTTCCCGTCGGCCTCGTCGTCGTCGTCGATGGCGTCGTCGTCGTCGTCGATGGCGTCGTCGTCGTCGTCGCTGTCGCTGTCGGCGTCGGCGTCGGCGTCGGCGTCGTCGTCGTCGTCGTCGTCGTCGTTTTCGGCGCCGTCGTCGTCGTCGTCGTCGTTGTCGTCGTCGTCGTCGTTGGCGTCGGCGTCGTTCGCGTCGGCGTCGGCGTCGGCGTCGGCAGCGGCGTCGGCGTCGTCGGCGTCGTCGGCGTCGTCGTGGTCGTCGGCGTCGTCGTCGGGGTCGTCGTCGTCGTCGTCGTCGGAATTGGCATCGTCGGCCTCGTCGGCGTCGGCGTCGTCGGCGTCGCCATCGTCGTCGTCGGCGTCGGCGTCGTTGGCGTCGTCGGCGCCGTCGGCATCGTCGGCGTCGTCGGCGTCGTCGTCGTCGTCGACATCGTCTACGTCGTTGGTGTCGTCGGCGTCGTCTTCGTCGGCAGCGTCGTCATGGCTGTCGGCGGCGGAAGGTCATCGGGGTCGTCGTCGTCGGTCGGCGTCGGCGTCGGCGTCGGCATCGCCGTTGACGTCGTCGTCGTCGGCGTCCTTCGCATCGCCGTCGTGGTCGTCGGCATCGTTGGCGTCGTCGGCTTCTTCGGCGTCGTCGGCGTCGCTGGCGCCGGCCTCGTCGGCGTCGTCGTCGTCGTTGTCGTCGTCGGCGCCGACGTCGGTGACGTCGCCGGCGTCGTCGTCGTCGGCGTCATCGGCGTCGTCAGCATCGTCGGCGTCGTCGGCGTCGTCGTCGGCGTCGTCGGCGTCAACGTCGTCATCGGCGTCGGCGTTGGCGGCGTCGGCGTCGTCGTCGACGTCGGCGTCGTCGTCGTCGGCGTCGTCGTCGGCAGCGGCGTCGTCGTCAGCGTCGTCGTCGTCGTCGGCGTCGTCGTCGTCGTCGTCGGAGTCGTCGGAGTCGGCGTCGTCGTCGGCGTCGTCGGCGTCGTCGGCGGCGTCGGCTTCATCGTCGTAGTTGTCGTTTTCGGCGTCGTCGACGTCGGCGTCGCCGTCGTCGTCGGCGTCGGCGTCGGCGTAAGCGTTGCTGGCGTCGTCGTCGTCGGCGTCGTCGTCGGCGGCGTCTACTGTACTGCGTCGTCGTCGGCGTCGGCGTCGGCGTCGGCGTCGGCGTCGTCGTCGGCATCGTCGACAACGTCGGCGACGTCGTCGTCGTCGTCGTCGGCGTCGTCGTCGTCGTTGGCGTCGGCGTCGTCAGCGTCGTCGTCGTCGTCGTTGCCGTCGTCGGTGGCGGCTTCGTCGTCGTCGTCGTCTTCGTCATCGCCGTCGTCGTCGTCGTCGTCGCCGTCGGCGGCGTCGTCGTCGTCGTGGGCGTCGGCGTCGTCAGCGTCGGCGTCGTCGTCCTCGTCTTCGTTTTCGTCGACGTCGTCGGTGGCTGCGGCGTCGGCGGCGTCGTCGTCGTCGTTGTCGTCGGCGGCAGCGTCGGCGTCGTGGTCAGCGTCGGCGTCGGCGTCGGCGTCGGCGTCGTCGTCGTCCTCGCCGTTGTCGTCGTCGTCGTCGGCGTCGGCGTCGGCGTCGTCGTCAGCGTCGCCGTCGGCGTTGGCGTCGTCGTCGTCGTCGTCGTCTTCGTTTTCAGCGTCGTCGTCGTCGGCGTCGTCGTCGGCCTCGGCGTCGTCGTCGTTGGCGTGTTTGGCGTCGTCAGCATCGTCGGCGTCGTTGACGTCGTCATCGTCGTCGGCGTCGGCGTTGCCGTCGTCGTCGGCGTCGTCGGCTTCGGCGCCGTCGGCGCCGTCGGCGTCGTCGTCGTTGTCGTCATCGTCGTCGTCGTCGTCGACGTCGGCGTCGGCGTCGTCGTCGGCGTCGTTGGCGTCGTCAGCTTCTTCGGCGTCGTCGGCGTCGTCGGCGTCGTCTTCGTCGTCGTCGGCGTCGTCGGCGTTGTCGGCGTCGTTGGCGTCGGCGTCGTCGTCGTCGTCGGTGTCGGCTGCGGCGGCGGCTGTGGCGTCGGCGTCGTTGTCGTCGGCATCGTCGTCGTCGTCGGCGTTTCTGGCCTCGTCGTCATCGGCGTCGGCATCGTCGTCGGCGTCGTCGGCGTCGTCGTCGGCGTCGTCGGCGTCGTCGACGACATCGTCGACGACATCGTCGGCGTTGTCGGCCTCGGCGTCTTGTCTTCGTCTACGTTGTCGGCGTCGTTGTCGCCGTCGTCGTCGTCGCCGTCGTTGGCGTCGTCGTCGTCGACGTCGTGGGTCGGCGTCGTCGGCCTCGGCGTATTGTCTTTGTCTTCGTTTTCGTTTTCGATTGCGGCGGCGGCGGCGGTGTCGGCGTCGTCGTAGTTGTCGTCGTCGGCGTCGGGGTCGGCGTCGGCGTCGTTGTCGTCGTCGTCGGCGTCGTGGTCGGCGTCGGCGTCGGCGTCGGCGTCGGCGTCGGCGTCGGCGTCGGCGTCAGGTCGTCGGCGTCGGCGTCGGCGTCGGCGTCGGCGTCGGCGTCGGCGTCGGCGTCGGCGTCGGCGTCGTCGTCGTCGTCGTCGCCGTTGTTTTAGGCGTCGTCGTCGTCGTTTTAGGCGGCGGCATCGGCGTCGGCGTCGTCTGCGTCGTCCTCGTTTTAGGCGTCGTCGTCGTCGTCGTCGGCGTCGCTTCTGTTGTCGACGACATCGTCGTCGGCGTCGGCGTCGGCGTCCCGGCCCCCAGGCGCACGCTCTGCAGCCCGCAGCGCACGGTCCCGGCCCCCCGCAGGGCGCCGCCGAGGCGCCGCGATCCGCCGCCGGCCACGGCGGCGCCGCGGCGGGCGGCGCTGATCGAGGCCGCCCGCGCCGCGGGCGGCTGGTCCAGACCTCCAACGCCGGGAAAAGGGAGCAGGGAAGGAGGAAGGATGGCTCATGGAGGCAGCGGAGTCTGTGTAGGGAGGATGGGGAGGAGGAGGAGGAGGAGGAGGAGGAGGAGGAGGAGGAGGAGGAGGAGGTGGAGGAGGAGGAGGAGGAGGAGGAGGAGGAGCAGTGGAAACCCAACAGTCATCAACCATGTTGGAATTAACCCTCCCTCCAAGCTCCCTCTTCATGGGCCCTCACAACGGTTCATTTCCATTGAGGGAACAGCATCGTCGGAAAACAGCAGTTTGAAGATTCTGAAGCGTGCCAAAAACACTGTTTTCTGGATTCTATCGCAACGTACGAACCTGATTGCTGCGTCTTGACGATCCAGAATCGTGCAAGAACGCAGTTTCAGGGACTCTAACACAGCGAATCAACATAACTGCTGCTCCCGCATAGTCCTGAATCTTGCCAACACACCAGCTCTGGTGCGCTGATCATGCGAATCTTTGAATCTCTTGCAAATTTGTAAAACGAATGTGCGCGGCGCTAAGGCGAGAGCCACATTTCGAAAAGGAAACGCCCTCAATCCGTGAAGCTCTTGCGAATTTTTGAAACAAATGCGCCCGGCTCTAAGGCGAAACCCACATTTTGAAAACTACCTGCCCTCAATCCGTGAAGCTCTTGCAAATTTTTAAATCGAATGTGCGCGGCGTTGCGGCGGAAGCCACATTTTGAAAAGGACCCGCCCTCCATCCGTGAAGTTCTTGCAAATGTTTGAATCGAATGTGAACGGCGCGAAGGCGAGAGCTACATATTGAAAACCACCCGCCCTCAATCCGTGAAGCCCTTGACATGTTTAAAAGAGAATGTGCGCGACGCTCAGGCGAGAGCCTCATTTTGAAAACCACCCGCTCTCAATATGTGAATCTCTTGCGAATGTTTAAATCGAATGTACGCGGCGCTGCGGCGAAAGCCACATTTTGAAAGCGACCCGCCCTCCATCCGTGAAGCTCTTGCAAATATTTGATTCGAATGTGAGCGGCGCTAAGGCAATAACCACATTTTGAAAACCACCCGCCCTCAATCCGTGACGCCCTTGAAATTTGTTAGAAGAGACTGTGCGCGACGCTCAGGCGAGAGCCTTATTTTGAAAACCACCCGTCCTCAATATGTGAAGCTCTTGCGAATTGTTGAATCGAATGTGAGCGGCGCTAAGGCGAGAGCCGCATTTTGAAAAGGAACCGCCTTCAATCCGTGAAGCTCTCGAAAATGTTTGTAGCGAATGCGCGCGGCGCTCAGGCGAGAGCCACATTTTGAAAGCGACCCGCCCACCATCTGTGAAACGGTTGCCACTTTTTCAGGTTTGGAGTCAGAAGTGGGGAGGAAGCTTCAGGCGAAACGCCTGGCCCGCCCTAAAAACTGGCCTCGGGGGGCGACAGGGAGGAGTTACCTATAAGGAGAAGGAATGGACGAGGAGGAGGAGGAGAAAAAGGAGGAGGAGGAAGAGGAGGAGGAGGAGGAGGAGGAGGCGGAGGCGGAGGCGGATACGGAGGCGGAGGCGGAGGCGGAGGAGGAGGAGGAAAAGGAGGAGGAGAAGGAGGAGAAGGAGGAGAAGGAGGAGGAGGAGGAGAAGGAGGAGGAACAGGAAGAGAATTAATAGGAGCAGGAGGAGCAGGTGGCCGAGGGGGAGGAGGAGGGAGGAGGAGGAGGAGGAAGAGGAGGAAGAGAAGGAGGAGGATGAGGAGGAGGAGGACAAGGAGGAGGAGGAGGAGGTGGACCAGTGAACAACCAAGCGTCCTCAACGACGTTGGAATTGACCCTCCCTCCAAGCTCCCTCTTCGTAGGCCACTACAAGGTTCATTCCATTGAGGGAACTGATTCGTTGTAAGACAACAGTTTGATGATCCTGAAGCGTGCCAACACATTGTTCTTGGGATTTCAACGCCACGTATCAACCTGACTGTTGCGTCTTGACGATCCAGCATCGCGCCAGAATGTTATTTGGGGGATTTCAACACAGCGAATCAACATAACTGTTGCGCCCGCATAATCCTGAATTTTCCCAAAACACCGTTTCTGGTACGTTGATCATGGGATTCCGTGAAACTCCTGCAACACTTTAAAACGAATGTGCGCGGCGCTAAGGCAAGAACCACATTTTGCAAAGGAAACGCCCTCATTCCGTGAAGCTCTTGCGAATTTTTGAAACAAATGCGCCCGGCTCTAAGGCGAAACCCACATTTTGAAAACTACCTGCCCTCAATCCGTGAAGCTCTTGCAAATTTTTAAATCGAATGTGCGCGGCGCTCAGACGAGAGCCACATTTTGAAAACCACCCGCCCTCAATCCGTACAGCTCTTGAAATTCGTTAAAAGAGAATGTGCGCGGCGCTTAGGTGAGAACCACAAGTTGAAAAGGAATCGCCCTCAATATGTGAAACTCATGCGAACTTTTATAAGACGAATGTGCGCGGCGCTGAGGCGAGAAACACATTTTGAGAAGGAACCGCCCTCAATCCGTGAAGCTTTTGCAAATTTTTGAATCGAATGTGAGCGGTGCTAAGGCGATAGCCACATTTTGAGAACCACCCGCCCTCAATCCGCGAAGCTCTTGAAATTCTGTAAAAGAGACTGTGCGCGGCGCTCAGGCAAGAGCCTGATTTGGAAAACGACCCGCCCTCCATTTGTGAAGCTGTTGACACTTTGTAAGGTTCAGGGTCATACGTGGTGAGGAAGTCCCAGGCGAAACGCCTGGCCCGCCCTAAAAACTGGCCTCGGGGTGCGACTGGGAGGAGAGGAAGTATGTATAAGGAGGAGGAATGGAGGAGGAGGAGGAGGAGGAGGAGGAGGAGGAAGAGGAAAGAGAGGTGGAGGAGGAGGTGGAGAAGGAGGAGGAGGAGGAGGAAGAGGAAAAAGAGGATGAGGAGGAGGAGGAAGAGGAAAAGGAGGAGGAGGAGGAGGAGAAGGAGGAGGAGAGTCGGCGGCGAGCGAGGAGGGGAAGAGTGAAGGCTCAGACAACCTTTTAGAATGCTGGGGGACTTTCGAGCCCTCTGAGAAGGCCCACCCCTTCCCACTTTCTCCTCAGGGTCGCCGCCGACATGAGGATGAGGAAGAGGAGGAGGAGGAGGAGGTGGAATAATAACAAAAATAGTACGAAGGAAGAAGAAACAGAAGAGCAGGATGAGGAGGAGGAGGAGGAGGAGGAGGAGGAGGAAAAGGAAAAGGATGATTAGGAGGATTAGGAGGAGGATTTGGAGGAGGCCCAGGGCAAGGAGGCGAACACCACCCATGCTTACGGCAGGACCTGCCCGCGAGAGGAGGGCAGTCCTCTGCCGTAGATGCGTCGAATCCTGCATATTCCTGCTCCAGTCGCGACGGGCGCCATTGCCCCCAGCTGTCCCCATACCGTACACCTCAACCTCGGGCCTACGCTTTTTCCAGACCGCCGCACTCGCTGTCACATGGCAGCAGCAGCAGCAGTAACGGCATCAGACTGACTCACCTCACGCTGTGTTCTTACGACGAGGCGGCCACAACTTCCATCTCGGCCACCTTCCTTCTCCGTCTAGCACAGCGGCTTGAACATGGGCAGGCGTACCTTCACGGCGGTTCTCACGACCTATTTCGGCATCCACGGCAGTGGCATTCTACAGTGACCGTGAGCGGCAGGCATCTCCTACCCACCTTATATCTCCGACTCACCTAAAACAGGCGACGGCTCCAGTTCATCCTGCTGTACTACATTGGGTGGGCTCCAGCTTCCTTCCACGAGTGGACGGCAGGTCACCACACCTTCCACATTGGGTGGGCTCCGACGACCTATTTCTACGGAGTGGCGGGGGGCCACGGGACGGAGCTCTCTCATGCACCTCCTTGGTGGAACCTTACAATCACCATGCTCCAGGGGCTGGGTCCTCGGAGGCAGCAACACGAAGAGCCAACTATCCAGGACGGTCTGCGGAACGTGAATTGTTTCGCCCAGCCTCCACTTCCTCCTGTCCGCCCACTCTCCCGTGGCAGAATCCTGTCCCCCTCCCTCCCCTCTAACCTTCACCTGCCCGACCCTTGTGGATGGAACAGGGGAGGGGGTCATCGGGGAGGGGGGGGGGCGGACGAGGATTGGAACGCACCGCAGGCCGTCCCGGCAAGGGCCAGGGCGGCCACGGCACACGGCCGCCGCCACATTCTATCGCTTCCCAGATGCCCGTAGCCGCCGCCCAACTATTCCCCATTCGTTTTTTTGCGCGCATATGCTCTCCACACAGACCGCCTGTGTCATCAGACCTCCCCCACAGGATTCCCACTGCGACCTTGCCTGCCAACCTCGGGACGAGTGGGTGGGTGGATGGATTGCTAGGGGGGAGGAGACGAACTCTCGCCGACGACCGTCCTGGCTAGGGCTAGTGCGGCCGCATCACGCCTACATCTACTACTTCAGCTAGGGTGCACCGGTCAGCTCCGCATCACCTTGAATCCTCAGGTCCCGCAACCAACCAAAGTGTGCCCAATTTTTGTGCACTCTTGCAGCTTGGCCGCCACTTGATAGGCAAGACGGCTGGAGGCCAACAAGCAGTCCCCACCTCACCTCTGTTCCCCTTGTTCCTCTGCTGGAGGATGTGTGGAAATCAGGCCGACGGCCGTGCTGCCCAGTGTCAGGATGGCCGCTGCACGATCCTACTTGCTGCTTCGGAGGCCACTGCGTCGCCCCTCAGTCTACACCCTCCTGTCTGGCATCCACGCTCAGCCAGCCCTCTGCGCGCCCTTGCAGCTTGCCGCCCTGGAGAGTTGGCTAGACGGCTGGAGGCCACCACCAGCTCACTATTCTAATCGGGGGCCGAAAAATACAGTGGAGACCCATGCCAAGAAACACCCTGCTTGTCTCCAGGGTGCCCTGGGTTTCTTGGGCTTCGATGGTTTTGCTATGGAAAGCGCGACGTTCCCACACCACAAATCAATGGACGTCCTGGGGTCTCATGGTTGGGTTTCTTGTGGAAGGTTTCGTGTGGATTGGCCTCCACTATATACGCCACCACCACCACCACTTCCCCATCCCCTCTCTTTCCCAGGACAGGGTAGAGGAAGAAGAGGGCAGAGGAGGGAGGGGGGAGTCGAGGTGGTGGTGGTGGTGGTGGTGTGTATCCTTGGGGCCCGCATGTACCCTCTTGCCGTGCCGTCGGCCGCCGCCACGGATGGCGAAACCTCCCATCCCCCAGCTTGGGCATCCCTACGCGGCCTTCCCGTCTCGCCCATGGGTACCCTACGCTTAAGTCGGGCCTGTCTCTTTACAGGAGGAATCTTCAAGAATATAAAAACATAGTCTGGGGACGATTTCGTGATTGTTTTTTCTACCATTTTGGAGGGTTTTTGCTGTATGTTTAGTTTTTCCTTCAAAATCCGCCTGTAGGGGGACACGCCCGACCTGACCCCCACGCTCGCCTCGGCGGGTGAGGGGGCCCGCGGGCGAGCGACGCGAGAAAACGGGGCCGTAAATGCGCCGACGTTGGCACGCAGGCTGCCCGGGCGAAGTCGCGCGCAGGCGCCCTCTCTTCCAGTGTTCGAAGGTTGATCGACCTCTTACCCTGACACGTCGATTAGCGAATTGCCCGCTTTCGGTTCGCGAGAGGGCGTCGCGGCCGTTGTTTTTGCGGGTCCAAGTCCGTCGGTTTCGGTCCCAGGCCGTTTTCGCTACAGGGTGGTTCACTAAGTGGAGGTTTGTCCACCGCCGTCTTCTCATAGCGCCAACATCGCAGAGCGGATTTCGTTCGGAAAACGATGGGGTGGGCCCGGGGTCTCCTGGAGAATTTCGTTCCGCATCTCGAGGCGAGTTTCGTGCGGATTTATTTTTGTCAGGAATGAAGACCAACCAGAATCCACGCGGAATGTACTTGGTTTTTCGCTCGCCGTTACGGGCAAAAACCCACGCAGAAATGCACGCAGAACTCCGCTGCAGCACGTCTGCAAGGCCGGTGCAATGACCAGTGTGGCGTTCCGCGCTGGCGGCCCGCGTAAGACACCGCGTAAGGTCGCTCTGCTACCTCGCGTAATATCCGTTTCTGATTGTCGCTCAGGTGGGACCGCAGGCCGTCTCTTACGGAGACCTGTGGGTGGAACGGAGAGGCCTTTGGGCCATCCCACCTTGGGCGAGTGTGGCCACGGGCGCGCTTGCCTCGCCAGGCATACTCACTCGGTCCACCTCCCGTGTAGTTTCTGCCATGCTTCCTCAACCGCCTTCCTTTCTCCAGTGCCGCCTCGTGCAATCCCTTAACACGTCCTTGCCGCATCGCATTGCTCCCCGTTTCTCCCCCCCTTCGGGTATGAGGTCATCCTTTCTCTTCCCTCCCCCCGAGAAGTAGGAGGAGGAGGGGGAGAAGGAGGAGGAGGAGGAAGAGGAGGAGGACCAGTGTAAACCCAGGACTCATCGACGACGTTGCGATGAGACCTTTTTCTAAGCTCCCTCTTCATTGGCCCCTAGAATGATTCATTTCCTACTGAGGGACGTGCTCCGTTGGAAGACAACCGTCTGACAATCCTGAACCGTGCAAGCGCACCATTCTTGCGGTTTCAGAGCCACGAATTAAGCTTACTGCGTCTTGGCGATCCTGAATCGCAGGGACTTTCACACACAACGAATCAACGCAACTGTTGCGCCCTGACAATCTCACAGTGCTCCATAACGCAATAGTTGGTACCTGAACCATGAGAGTCCGTGAAGCTCTTGCAAATTGTTCAACGAGCGTGCGCGGCGCTGGGGCGAGAGCCACACTAGAAAGAAGAGCCGCCCTCCCTCCGTGAAGCTCTTGTAAATTTCGAAAGCGAGTCAAGGGAGGATGGGGGTGTTTTTTTGCCCGCTAGCGAGAGTGCGCGTCGCCGAGGCGAGAGCCACATTTTGAAAACCACCCACCCTCGATCCGTGAAGCTATGGCAAATGTTTAAAGCGAATTTGCGCGGTGCGACGGCGAGAGCCACATTTTGGAAATGGCCCCCCGCCTTCCATCTTGTGTTCCACAGTGTTTCGCACATCAGGCGCCTGGGCGCCCCCTCAACCGCGCCTTCATGGCGCCGCGCGTGCGGAGAGGCAGCCGTAGCCGTAGCCGCCCTCCATCTGTGAATATATGGTCAATTTTGAAGCTTCAGGGTCATGAGTGGTAGGGACGGGCGTCTCAGGCGAAGCGCCCGGCTCGCCCTTCAGACCAGCCTCGGGGTGCGACAAGGATGAGTTTATTGATACAGAAAATGATGATGATGATGATGATGATGATGATGATGATGCTGATGATGATGATGATGATGATGATGATGATGATGATGATGACGACGACGACGACGACGATGATGATGATGATGATGATGATGATGATGATGATGATGATGAGGATGAGGATGAGGATGACTATGAGAATGGGGATGATGATGATGATGATGATGAGGAGGAGGAGGAGGAGGAGGAGGAGGAGGGGGACCTAGCTGCCTTCCCATGGGGGGTCCTCCACCCGTCGAGTTCCTTTCGCTCTCAGCACATGCAGATCTATTGGTTTGACCACCGCCCCGAAGGGGCAACGGCCGCCTTTGGGGGGATGGCGGCGTCGCTTGCGACCCTGATGATGACAGTATCAGCAGGAGGATGAGGATGGAGCTGGAGGAGGGGAGGGTGAGGAATGAGGAACAAGGGGGGTGGGGTTGGCGGAGGGAGGGAGGAGGAGGGAGGGATGGAGGGATGGAAGGATGGAGGGTTGGAGGAGGCCGTGAGGCCGTGGCCACCCGCACGCCTTCCGTATCCCGCGGGCGCGCCCCCGCTGGAGGCGCGCCAGGCGGCGGCCACGCGCACGCTGCCCCAAGCGGCAGCGACGCGCGCCGCGTGCAGCCCAGGCAGGCGCCGGGGCCCCAGAGCGGTGTGCCGCAGGACGGGGACCCCTCGCCAGCCCGTCCTGAGAAGCTGCCGAATCTTTCCGACCTCCTCCCTCATCCTGCTGCTGCCCCTCCTCCACCTCTTCCTCCTCCTCCACCTCTTCCTCCTCCTCTTCCTCCACCTCTTCCTCCACCTCCTTCTCCGCCTCCTCCTCCTCCTCCTCCTCCTTCTCCTTCTCCTTCTCCTTCTCCACCTCCTCCTCCACCTCCTCCTCCACCTCCTTCTCCGCCTCCTCCTCCTCCTCCTCCTCCTCCTCCTCCTCCGCCCCCTCCGCCCCCTCTTCCTGCCTCCTCCCTCCTCCTTCCTCCCCCTGCCCCAGACCTCCGACGACATGTGTCTAGGTTGCAGCTCCGTAGGAGATCCAGTCCAGCGTCGGAGCTGGTAATTCCCTGGTTTTAATCTGGCCTAATCTGGTGTAATATCTCATGGCCTTCGGCCCATCCCGCCACTGGGCTTCGTTGTGGGTATACAGCCCATTGGATATTCGCTATTGTTTTTTCGCTGGGATCTCGTGGCAGTCTTCTCGGGGGCCTCTTGAAGGCAGCTTGGACGCCTCTTGGGGGCTGGCTGGGGGACTCTTGGGGCTTCTTTTGGGTTTCTTGCGGGCCTCTTGGGGGCCTCCTGGGCGCCTATTGGGGCCTCCTGGGCGCCTCTTGGGGCCTCCTGGAAGCCCTTTGGGGCGGAAGTCTCGGATTTTCGGTTCGTGTTCCCTCTTTTCGGCCCCTTTCGGGGCCGTCTTGGGGCCCCCTTGGGCCATTTTGAGTTCCTCTTGAGCTGTCTACGAGCACCAGCGGCACCAGCAGCTCGTCCACACTCGAGGGGAACTCCGCACCGATCACCACGTCTTCGGGCACCACGTCCGAGACCAGCAGCACAACGCTACTCAGCACGGCGGGGACGAGCGTGACGGCGTTCAGCATCACGACTGGAACCAGCACGACGGGGACGAGGACGATGCTGGGCAGCACGACGGGAATTGGCAGGACCAGCAGCTCGTCCACGAGTGAGACGAGCAGTCCAACGAACACGTCTTCGAGCACAGCGTCGGAGACCAGCACCGGGCCGCAATGCAGGAAGATGCGGGCCAGCATCGGATCGCTAAGGGGCACGATGGGGAGCAGCAGCACGCCCATCCTCGACCAGACCCCCCAGACGACGCCCTGGCGCGAGCAGCACCGCGACGCGATCGGCCCCGCTCCGCGGCCAGACGCAGCACCAGCAGCTTTGCAATTTTTTTGGCACGCTCGTCGTCGAGGTGGCCCATGGCACGGGCATTTGGACGCCCCCATCGCTTGAAAATGAGTGACGGGGGCAGGCGCGTGCCACGTCCACTCGCGCTTGCCCAGACAGGCCGGACACTGATGTGCTGTCTTCAGGCGCGGGGGCACTTGCATACTTTTCCCAGGCGCCGGCTGTGCGTGCCAGGGGCAGCAGCGGACCCGGCTGTGGGGCCGCCGCAGAAAAGGATCGCTCATCTTATCAATCTTTCTTTCGTACCCTTGTCATTGAGGATATACGAATAGCTTGCGCTGAACTCCGAGCTCGGGGATACATGTATGACCGTATTTCACACACCAAGGTGTGTGCGACTGCCTGGAAAGCGGGTGGTGCTACATTATCAACGTATCCCAATTCCTATGATCAGCGCTCGGGTTTTACATGTGTCCATTGTACTTGTGGGACCTCCGTGGTCTTTTTTTTAAAAATTGGGCCCTATACGTGGCGCTGTTGAAGATTTAGGCTTGCAGATCATGCGAGTGCGATGTTGCCACTTTGGTTTGAAGTTTGACCGTTCGAGTCGTTTGCCGAGCGGCTCGTGCTTGCGAGTGACGACCACCTACGCGCGCATTCCCACCAATCTGTGGATACGCACGTGCCAGATTGAGAGGGAACCTGCGCGACGAGCAGAGCGCGAGTTAGACGTGTACGGCCAAGGCGCCCAGCGGGCGGAATGGCGACACAAAACGATCGCTATCATGACTGCAAGGCTGATTGATCGAATAGACCATCGTAACACACACAGAGAAAAATCATACAAGTGCTGTACGCCTCAGCGTTCACACTCGAGTGGATAAAGGAGCTTGGACTTACGTCGAGTCTCCTATGCATGGCCCTTAAAATGGGATTATGTGGTGCGCCGGGTGACGATGAACCTCGACGACAATACTTTTATGCAGGACATCCAGGTTCAAGATCAACCTATCGGGTGCACTTGCAAGGCGCCATTACCAAACGGTGTGACGAACATTCATGCTCGACTGTACTTGGAGCCTCCGGCGCCAGTCTTACTCGGGAACTAGGGACAGCGACCGCGCCCAATGCGGGTTGCGACCGTCGAAGACGATCGTCTCCCCCCCCTCGACTGAGCTTGACCGCGCGCTGCCCCTTATTTCCGAATCTCCGACACTTACTTCGCCCGAGAATGAACAACAACAGACAGCCGTGCCCGCCGATGCCTGGGACAGGCATGAAGAAAAACAGAAAGCTGATGAAGAAACCGACATCAAACCACGCGAGATACCCAAGGTAGTCGAAGACGGCAACGACGAATGCGGCGATGACCTGAACACTGACGCCCCCTAGACGCCGACAGTAACGAATACGAGGGGACCTTCCTCGCATTATCAGCGGGCTTGCCAGCGGATGCACATGCTGATGTGTTCTCCATAATTCCAACCGTGTGTTGCGGACGGCGCAGCGAGGTAGACGCGCTGGAATTGTGGAGATGATGGGGGGATATCGCAGTTAGCCGTCAGCCGAGGTCTATCCTCAGGGGGAAAACCTCAACAAACGTTCTTACGTGGACCTTGGAAACAAGGAAGTCCAGGACGCAGCCGTGCACTACTTGGACGCGTGTTTCGCCAATGTTGTTTCACCGCAACCCAGCTGCAGAACGACCGGACGGCCGTCCCACTTTAATCCTAACGTCAACTATGAGACGTGGTATGAACACCACAAGGAAGACCGTCCACATATCAAGTTTGTGGAAGGGTTGCCGCGCGCCATGACGACCTCCGACGGTTCTTCTTCGAGAACTGCCAGTGGGTGCTTGGGTGGGCGAAGTGCCACCACAGACGACGTTGGCAATGCGGGGGGGCACTCGCGCAGTCAGCGTGGGCCAACGCACCGCGGGTCGTCGTGGCTCTCATGGGGTACTGATACGCAAACCCATTGAGATAATGGCCAGCCAGCGTCTTCTGCTAACGCCCTTCGAGAGGGAACGGTGCACGGGCCATCATCAATGCGCCTCGGCTCTCGGCTCGCAACGAGGAACTGCCCGGGGCGGCCCAATGCACTCCGAAGACGCAATCCCAAGTTGTACAGGACATGCTCCTAGTAAGTCGTGGTCCCTTTCATGATCAGCGTCATTCGTCTTCTGTTGTCGTCGCGAAAATGAGGATTCGACTTGGATGTCCCCGCTATCCGTCGACTTCCTGGCGGATCGATCACGGGGCCACCATCGGGGGGATGGGGGTGTCCAGCATGTGCGGACAACGTTACATGCGCGCCCCATCGCACGACAGGGACCCTAAACACTGTAGGTGGTACGTACGACGAGGAGGATTACCTCTGGGAGTGCGCAAGTTATAAGTAGAACGACGATCAGGCTAAACCTGGTCACCTGCGCGCGCTGCGAGGACGCGGGCAGCGGTTGCTGGCCCGACCGCTGCTCAACGAGAGGTCGGCGGCGACGGTGGTGGCCAGCCTCGCGTGCGAGAAGGTCGGGCAGTGGCAACCAGACCCCGAAAAGGGCTCTGCGAGGCGCCGGCGGCGGTGATGGAGTTCGCCCGGACGGCAGTGACAGCGCGGAAGATGGAGGCGGGAGGGGCCGCAGCGGCGGCGGCCTGAAAGCAGGCGGGGGCGGCAGTGGCAGCATCGAGCATCGTGGGAGGTGGAGGGTACCCCAAGAGAAGGAGGATGCATTGACCAGGGAAGTAGTGCGGGGGGGAACATCACCCTGGCCATTGCTCGGACCTGGCCACAGCCTGGCTCGGTTTCCCTGGCACTGGCCCCCCTCTTCGTGATGTCTCTGAGTCACGCGCCTTGTCGCAGGCTAGCCCTCGGCTGTCTGCGACCCCGCTCTGACCCTCGCGCTCGTGGCACTCATTCTGGTTCCGTGGGGTCGGGTGAGGCACCTTGGCGTTCAGGTGACATGCGCTGTGACCAGTTCTGGCTCGAGTGCTTGCACTTCCCTGGCCTCTGGTCTCCAGTCACCGCCACAGCCTGGCCGTGTCTGCCGTTGCCGCCAGTCTACTGGGATTCTGGCCCGCTGGTTTACTCAAGAGTGGTTCAGCCTTATTGGTCGGCCATGTGCGATCATCTCCGTTGGCCCGCGCACGTTGGTCTGTTTATGCAACCCCGTGCTTCACCACGCCTGTGGCGCGTTGACCTCTGGCGCCTGGTGCGACAAGGTCCAATTCATCCATCCTGGTGGCTTCGTTCCTGGGATGTTCGCACGCTTGCTTGGTCTCCTGGCATCCCCGGGCAGCTCCTGCAACCTCAGCCCTCGGCGCAGCCCAGCGTCCCGAGGCGGTAGCCCTACAGCCGCTTGTGATCGCGCTAGGTAAATTAGCTCTGCTCGTAGCCCGAGCCGACTTGTGACGCCGCCGGCGCTTTCGCCTGCTGATGCGACAAAAATCCCCGCCAGCCCATCCAGAAACGATGTCCAGGCGAGTTGAGGTGATCAGGGGAATGCGGGAGCGAAGAGGGGGGCGGCCGAAGCGTGCGAAGGAGGGGGGAGGAGAAGGAGGAGGCTAGATGGATGGATGAGGGAGAGGGGAAAAGGAGGATGAGTGGGAGTAGGGGTAGGAATAGGAGTAGGAGTAGGAGCAGGAGTAGGAGTAGGAGTAGTAGGAGTAGGACTTGTAGTAGTAGTAGTACTAGTAGAAGAAGAAGTAGTAGTAGTAGTAGTAGTAGTAGTAGTAGTAGTAGTAGTAGTAGTCGCAGTAGTCGTAGTAGTCGTAGTAGTCGTAGTAGTCGTAGTAGTCGTAGTAGTCGTAGTAGTCGTAGTAGTCGTAGTAGTAGTAGTAGTAGTAATAGAAGAAGAAGAAGTAGGAATCGAATTAGTAGTAGAAATCGTAATCGTACTTGTAGTGGTAGTAGTAAACATAGTAGTAGTAGTATTAGTAGTTGTAGTAGTAGTAGTAGTAGTAGTAGTAGTAGTAGTAGTAGTAGTAGTAGTAGTAGTAGTAGTGGTGGTAGTAGTGGTAGTAGTAGTAGTAGTAGTAGTAGTAGTAGTAGTGTCGTAGTAGTAGTAGTAGTAGTAGTAGTAGTAGTAGTAGTAGTAGTAGTAGTAGTAGTAGTAGCAGTAGCCGTAGCAGTAGCAGCAGCAGCACTACTAGTGGTAGTCGTAGTGTATTAGTAGTAGTAGTAATAGTAGTAGTAGTAGTAGTAGTAGTAGTAGTAGGTAGTAGTAGTAGTAGTAGTAGTAGTAGGAAGAGGAGGAGGAGGAGGAGGAGGAGGAGGAGGAGGAGGAGGAGGAGGAGGAGGAGGAGATGAGGGGAGGAGGAGAGGGAGGAAGGAGGAGGCGGAGGCGAGGGCGGAGGCGGAGGAGGAGGCGAGGAGGAAGGAGGACGAGGAGGGAGGAGGGGAGGAGGATGAGGAGGAGGGAGAGAGAGAGGAGGCGAGAACAAGGAGGAGGAGGAGGGAGAAGAGGAGGAGGAGAGGAGAAAAGGAGGAAGGAGGAGGCGGAGGAGGAGGAGAAGAGGATGGAAAAGAGGAGGGAAGAAGAGGAGGAGGAGAAGAGGAGGGGGGAGCAGGAGGAGGATGAGCGAGGAGGAGGAGGGGAGGGGGAGGGGAGGAGGAGAAGAGGGGGAGGAGGAGGAGGAGGAGGAGGAGGAGGAGGAGGAGGAGGAGGAGGAAGAAAAAGACGAGGAGGAGGAGGAGGAGGAGGAGGAGGAAGAAAAAGACGAGGAGGAGGAGGAGGAGGAGGAGGAGGAGGAGGAGGAAGAGAAAAGAGGAACAGCAGGAGGATTGCAAGCAAAAGGGCCAGAGGTCTCTTGGATGCCCCTCGGAGCCGCTTCGGATATCTCTTGGGCACTTCTTGGAGGCCTCTTGGGACGTCTTTGGGGTCTCTTGGCGGTCCGGGGGGGCCTCTTGGGGCCGCTCGGGGTCCTCTTGGGGGCCTCCTGGGAGCCTCTTGGGGGCCTTTGGGGCCCATCGTGGGGCCATTTTGTAGCCTCTTGGGGCCTCCTGGGCGCTTCTTGGGGCCATCTTGTAGGACATCGATCAAAGAAAAGGGGAGCTTCTTTTAGCCCTGCCCCCCCAAGAAGCCAAAATGGAGCCAAAAACAATAGTAAGACACATTTTGGCTTCCTCGCCGAGGCCGTTTTGGACGCCTTGACCGTTCGCGACCGGCCCCGTCCAGGTCCAGGTCCAGGGGGGAGGGTAGGGGGGAGGGGTACCCCCCCCCCGAAGGGGAAGAACGGGGGTGGAAGAGGAAACTCCCTAAACCACCTACGCCCAGAGGGCTAGTGGGATTACGGAGGGGCAGCCACCACGGGACAGGCAAACGGGATATTGTTTTTGAACCTCTTCCTTAGATGTTCGTTCTGGGGACCTTGCTGGGGCCCGCTCAAAGGATCTGTTCGACTCCAGTTCGACTCTCGCTCGACTTTAGCCCTTAACCCAGGGCGACCCAAGTCGACGAACGCTCCACGCGGAATCGACGCAGGAGTGAAGCGAGTGGCTCCCAGAAGGTTCCCACAACGAGCATCAGACCTCGAAGCTCGAATTGTCGAACGCGGCCCAAGGCTCCTCGGCTGCGACCCCACGGACACGGGGTGGCTGGACGCACACACGAGATGGCGCGTCCACGGGGTCGCGCTTCCGTGTCCGGACCGCGAGGGCATGTACGGTGGAATACCCATGCCAAGAAACACCCTGCTTGCCTCCAGGGTGCCCTGGGCTTCTCGGGTTTCGATGCTTTTGCTCCGTAGAGCGTGACGCCCCCCCACCAAACATCCCCGAACGTCCTGGGGTCTCAGGGCAGGGCTCCTCGTGGAAGGTTTCGTGTGGTCGGGCCGCCACTGTACATGAGCACGCCCGCCGCCAGTGAGAGCCTCCTCCACCGCCCCAGGACCGGGCTGCGGGCCCCGTGTCCGTCGCGGGCGCTGCCGCGGCGGTGGCCGGGGGAGCCTCGGAGGGATGGGGGGGGCATCAAAGGCAGCGAAGGGGGGGGGATCGCAAGCACGGATCAAGGGGGCGTGGATTAGCGACGGGTCCCGTGTCCATGGGGAATCGCGGGTTTCCGCTGCCGAGCGAAGCGGCACTGGCCGCATTTTGGGGAGGGCACTTCCCCGATCCATGCATTTGGCGTCCGCGCGCCAAATCCATGGATCGTTAATCCGTGTTTGCGCGCCCCCGAGATGGGGGGGAGTGCGATCGGCTCAGGAGGGGACGCATCGACCCCGGCAGGAAGACGGGGGAAAAGGTTCCCATACCGCCAACCACCCTTGCCTCGCTTTCGCCTTTTTGGAGCCTCCTGGGAGGCCCTTGTCACCTTCTGCTGGATTCGCCTCGAAATCCTGGTCAGGACGCGCCCCGGGAGAGGTCTGGGGAGTAGCGGGATCGGTACCTTTTGGTTCCCCCAGGGATTCGGAGTCACCGCACGGTTTTGGGACTCGGGGCGTTCTCCGAGGACGTCTCGGGCGACGGGGGCCTCCGAGGTCCCAAGGCGGAGGAGGAGGAGGAGGAGGAGGGCCTAGACCTCGTCCCGATGGTCTTCGAGAGGGGGGGGCGGCCGTCCGACGAGGCCGTAAGCTTCGTTCGGAGCCACGGCGCCTCGCTTGAGGATGCCGACAGGTCCGAGCTTTTCAGCCGGATCTGGCGGGACATCTCACGCACCCTACAATAAGCGAGTGCGGAGATGATCTTGAGAGCCCTGGGGAGATAGGCGCCGACCACCACCACCACCACCACCACCACCACCACCACCACCACCACCACCACCACCACCACCACCACCACCACCACCACCACCACCACCACGTGACCAACCACCAGCACGGTCACTACCAGCCTAGCAAACTTTCAGGACCACCGCCGCCAGTACGGCCACCACAGCCGCCAGCTGACTGACTACCAGTATCACCACCACCAGCAGCACGACCACCACAGCAGTACCACAACTACCAGCCACCACGACCACCACCGTCACGCCCACCACCACCACGACCACCTCGACCACCACCAACACGACCACCACGACCACGCCGACGACCACCGCCGCCCCCCGTCCCCCTCTCCCTTCCCCACCCTCCCCTTCCCCTGCCGGGCCGCCCCTGCCGCTGCGCCTTTTGCGCGGCCGTCCCCTCCTCTTGCTCCCCCCCCCATGCCCCCCTGCGCGCTGGCTGGCCGGCGCACGGGGCGCGGGGAGCCTTCGGCCCGCGTCACATCCCAGGGCCTGCCTCAAGACGAAGCTGGCCCGGGGCGCGCTGGACCGTGGACGGTCCCCCTCTGGGCGGCCCCCAGAGAGCCAGTGGGGGCGCCATCCCCGCGATTGGCCGGGAGGGACAGGGGCGCAGCGCAGCCGTGAGGTGACGGGGCGTAGTCCGCCAGAGCGGTCCCCGAGGAGACAGATGGAGGTGAGGCGTCGGGGCGTAGTCCGCCAGTGCGGTCCCCGAGGAGAGGTGGAGGCGAGGTGAGGGGACAGAGCGCAGTCCGCTGACGCGGTCCCCGAAGAGTTGGGGTGGCCGGAGAGCCGGCGGCGGCGGCGCGCGCCTGTGTTGCCACAGAAAGGAGAGTGTTTTGATTCTGGGGAGCGGGCGCACACGGCGCCCGCTTGTCGGTTTCCCAGGCAGGAGCCCACTCAAACGTGGGAGTTCGCGCGCAGCCAAGAACGTAAGGTTTTAGCGAGGGGTGCCTGGGAAGGGGGATGTCGGCGGCCCATTTGGGCTCAAGTTTTTCACTCGGGCCTTTTCCTCCCAGGTACCCTCCCTGGCCCGTTTTTTGGCTCTTGCCGACGACCGTCGTCGGAGCGAGCGTCGCCGTCGGCCGGAGAGCCGGCGGCGGCGGCGCAGGGGGGCGCGCGCGTTTGTGTTGCCAGGACATAGGGGAGTGATTTGATTTTGGGGAGCGCGCGCGCACGGAACCCGCTTGTCGGTTTCCCAGGCATGAACCCACTTAGACGGAGGAGGAAGAGGAAGAGGAGGAGGAGGACGAGGAGGACGAAGAGGAAAAGGATAATGACGATGATGCTGCTGATGATGGTGATGATGATGACGATGATGATGGTGATGGTGGTGATGATGATGATCATGATGATGGTGGTGATGATGATGATGATGGTGATGGTGATGGTGATGATGATGATGACGATGATGGTGATGATGATGATGATGATGATGATGATGATGATGATGATGATGATGATGAGGAGGAGGAGGAGGAAAAGGAGGAGGAGGAGGAGGAGGAGGAGGAGGAGGAGGGGGAGGGGCAGGAGGAGGAGGAGGAGGAGGAGGAGGACGAGGAGGAAGAGGAGGAGGAGGAGGAGGAGGAGGAAGGGGAAGAGGAGGAGGCGGAGGAGGAGGAAAAGGAAAAGGGGCAGGAGGAGGAGGAGGAGGCGGAGGAGGAGGAGGAGCAGGAGGAGGATAACGAGGATGCGGAGGAGGAGGCGGCGGAGGGAGGAGGAGTAGGAGGAAAACGGGGAGGAGCAGGATTCGGATTCGGATTCGGAACGATTGCGAAGCAATAACCGACTGACTACTTGGGGGGAAGTCCCCTCTCGAATCTGGAGAGGTATTCCCTCCGCTTCCTGGTGATCTTCGAAGGGAGACAAGTGGACGAGAGACCTCGAAGCTGCTCAGCTCCGAAGAAGCCACAAGCTCGACAGATCCAAACCTTCGAAACTTCATGAAAACACATGGCGTGAGTATTGTGCACCCACCCCCCTGCCAGATGAATCTGTACCCCCGCGGGAGGCTGTAGCAGACCCCGAGACAAGGAAACGAGAGGATGACAAGATGAAGAGAGCCAGCGCGTGCGCCCCGCCTTCGTGCTCGAGTTGTGACACCTCGTGCACTTCGAGCCGTCGCCGTCCACTGAATGCCCAGAACAGAACAGGGCGACAGCAGCGGGACTAGGCGGGGGAGGAAGAGGCGGAGGGGGAGGAAGAGAAGGGACAGGGTCAGCGGCGGCGGCACCAGCAGCGGACCTCGTACTTTCAGACTTCCTCAAGGCCTGTTCAGCGTTGATGGCCTGCAGAGTAGACCTCATAAGACGCTTCCGAACCAAAGCTGCCTTCCTCTCGACCTGCAGGGCACGAGAACGGGACTGCTCGGACACACGGAACATCTTTGCCATGTGCCCTGCCAGTTCATCAGCGCAAATATTCCCCTCCACCATCCAATTGGGATACTTCTTTACACACATCTGCAGAGGGGACAGATGAGACGAGATCTGAAGGACAACAATCTTCTCAGGAGCTCTGTGCCTGAGCAAAACTCCTACTTCCCTCCAAAGATCGGCCAACTCTCCTTGCGGCGACTCCCAACGACGCTGCCACCAACCCCGCACCACCTCTTCGTTGTCTGAAACGAAAACCAGGTGCTCGTCGGTGAATCGCAAAGCGATCAGGAATGCCAGTAGCTCCCCACGAGGTACCGTCTGAGATCTGCCTGGAAACGGACCAGCAACAGACTGCTCGCAGAGGAACGGAACGAACTGATTGACGACCACGATGGCGAGCCCGACACGACGAAATCTGGGATCTCTGGCGTCGGGACCTCCTGAGGCGTCACCACACATAACCACAGGATCTTGATGGGTCCCACTCCCAAGGCAACCAGCAGTAAGAGGCCCGTTGAACCCAGTAGTGAACCAGCGCTCGGAGACCGCAGGGGGCTCCACCTGGGTCCATTTACGGGGAATGAGGCCTCGATGCCAGAAGCACGCTTCATGTTCATGATGGGCGAGGGCCTCCATGAGGAACTCACTAGACTGCTCGTAAACGGGGTGTCCACTGTTGGCCTCGCATGTCCAGTGCCTGTGCACAGGAGTCTCTGGAGCTTGACGACATCTAGGGCAGTGTGGGTCCACGGGGATGCCTGCAGCTACCTTCCGAGAAGAAATCCAGAAGCTTCCAGCTGCAATACCCAGAAGCAACTCCGATAACTGCCTGCCGTGCACTGCACCCTGAAGCTGCGCCAAAAGAGTGCGTAAGCTGTAGTTGTCGGCGCCGCCCTCCAGGCCTGCACCGTTGTAGTGATGACTGGCCTGCGACCATAGCTGCACCTGCAAACTGTTCCTGAAATCCTCGACCAAACCTCTCGTCTGATCCATGCCAACAAGTTGCTCCGAAAGAAAGTTCCAAGAAAAATCAGGAATGCCGTCGCCATCACTACATGGACCATGCCAACGGTCAGCCTGCTCAGGATCCCAGCCTAGCACAAGCAACTGATGCACCAATGCCGAAAGCGGACCACGAATATGCTTCGTGCGATGCTCGGGAGAAATACCACGCAACTGATTTAGCACCATCGGCCAAGCCTGATTGATGCCAGCACGAAGCTGCGGTGAGTGAATCCAAACCTGCATCCACTGCTGCAGCTGCAAAACGGGAAATCGAATGCCTGGGTCCATGCCTGGCGTGCGCAAATCAAAAACCGTAGTGAGGCATCGGCCCCTCTTGTTACAGCCAGCGACGGCAGCAAGACGACGACGAGCATTCAAAATATGAGCCCCGAAGACCCCGTAAGCCTGAGAACCATAGAAAGCACCAGCCTGAGGTCCAGCAAGCTCCACGCGTTTCGTAACTTGATACCTCTTCGAAGCACGGGCGAGCCGACGAAGCTCATGATTTTGCTGGACCGACTTGACGACACGTTGCCTCCAAACTGCTCTAGCCTGTCGTTTGCCCGCCCCAGTGTCGACGCCGAGGTAGGAGGTCTGCAAGACAGGAGAGATGAGGATGCCACGAGCCTTCAAACGCTTGGCCACAGACTTCGCCGCGGCATGGTCCGAGCAGAGAACCACGCTCTTGTCAGCGGGAGCTAGCCCTTCCTTGTTAAACATGATATTGACATCTTCGACGCTGCTGACCAACTCCTCCTCCGCCCTTCTCCTGGATCCCGATAGAGACAGGTGCGCATCGTCCACCCAAATGCGCTCACCCATCCCCACATGCGTGGTCTGGAGCTTCTCTAAAACGAAGAAGGTGAGGCAACGAGCAAAACGAGTGCCGTCCCGCAAACCTTGGATGATGCTTTGTGTAGGTTGAAAGCCCAAGGAGTGCGAACCCAGTTGAGAGAGGACGCGAGGTGCCACGCAGAGTTGCAGCTGCAAAAATAACAGAACTGGCGGGTACCCCAACCTGAGAGCGGCACAAACCAGATTCCTGAAACGTATGTTGTCATAGAAACTCTTAATGTCTAATAAAGCGGCCCCGTACGTCCCACCAAGCTTGTGCGTGACCTCCGCGTCTAAGATTTTGATGAGAGCCTCGAGAAGGGGAGGGTTGCCTGAGACGGCAGCATCCCAGTCAGAATCGACGGACCTGGACCACTCCTTGGAAACCTTGTCCCTGGACAGACTCCAGAGCCTGGTGACCATGGCCGCGAGGCCGATCGCACGGTCGCCCGACGATTTCTTGGGAAGCAGCCGCCCTAGAACAACGAGGAGCTGCCACGGCCAGGTACATGTAGCCTCAATGGTCTCGAAGATGCCAGCAAGCTCGTCTAACGCACAATCTGGAAGCCTTTCGAAGTCCAGGGGTGTCAAACGGTCGATGCCAAGGCCAGCTCTCGATTTCATCCGACGGGCAGTTTTCCGAAGATCATCAGCGCTGAGGGCGGGCAACTGTCCAACCCTGGCAGCTTCACGAACGATACTGAAAACCTCCTCGAGCTCCTGGGGGTCGCACTTGTCGGGGGCCCACAAAGTCTGATACTGTTTTACCTTGGCATCTGCTATGTCGACGGGATGAAACAAGCGCACGCCGTCGACCACAGGCTCATCGGCAGCCTGCGGGACTACGCGCAAAGAACGATGCACGGCGCCGAGAGATGACTCCTGCGCGATCCAGTCCTGAAAAGAACGAATGGAGGCCTGAACTGCACGCCGTCGTGCTCTCTGCGCAACTTTGTCGGACTGGGCTTGCATATCGCCCAATGGATGCATGCTGAGAGTATCTATACTGCTAATAAGATGTAACCAATGTTCCCACGTATAATGCTTACGTCCTGGAATCAAAACTGCGCTAACCCCTTCTGGAACATCGTGCGACAATGTCCTGGCTACCTCGGCCAGCTCCACTATCTGCTTGCTGCCGTTGTTCCTACTTCTGTGGCGATGGCAAGAGAGAAGCACGGTGTGGAGACGAGACCACCAAGTAGTAACCTGATCTGCAAACGGAACCTCCCGCAAGTGTGCAGTTTTATGTACTAGGTGAACCACAAACGAAGGACTGTCTGCACGAGAAATCCCACGACTAGGAGTGCCTGAACCAGATAACTCCCTGTGATGATCCAGAATGGTGCCTTCAAGAGCTCTAACCCAGCTGCTATATAGACCACTGACCTGCATAATATGAGGACCTCCCACTGCAAATGCACCTGACGACGACACGACGGGCCAGACGTCGTCGATGCTCTGCTTGGTGAACCCCACGTTGGACCTATGCAAATCCCAAGTGGCCTGAGGTATGCTGAATGATGGCTGCTCTGAGAAACCTACTGGGCCTGGGGGGTCCTCTACAGCCTCTTTAACATCGCGGGTATCTGGGGTGGGGGGCGCATTGTTTATATCATCGGGCATTTGAACGATGTCGGCGGCCCATGGGTCGGGTTCTTCGTCCCATTCCCTGGCGCCTCTGCATTCAAAGGGATCCTCGGGCTCCTCGGGGGCTTCCTGAGAGGCCTCAGGCTGACTGTCCTCGGGAGCCCGAAATAAATCTCCAACCAACTTATCACGCGCTTCTCTAAATTTAGCTTGAAACGCCGTGCTTCTCTCATGCTTAGTCCTCTTGTTCTGCTGCGATTTGGAACCGGCCTTCGGGGTCTGACTTGGGCGCTGAACTTGCGGAAGCTTCCGAGGTAACACTAAAGATCTAGTCAGCAGTTGGAGTCCTTCGCCTCACAACTTCAAGTTCAAACCAATGTGTGTCCCCCACGGGACGGCCAAGACGGCCGTGAGACTGAGGACGTAAGGACACGCAGACCGAGAGGCGAGAAGGTAGTCAATGTGTGAGCTTCCCGTGCCAGTCGTGCACGTAAATTGAGCATCCGAAGTAAAAACGACCCCGCCGACCTTATCTATAAATCCGCAGCGAGCTAAATCTTGTGGGCTCATGTTGAAGTCCCCTATAATGAGCCAAGGGAGCTGTAAAGAGGCTACAAGGGCACCCACCCGAGACAGCCTACGAGCACTGGCCCCATGGAACCCCAACGAGGAGACCCCATAATAGACAATGACGACTATGGTATATCCATTAGAACTCACAAGGACTGGCAACAATCCATCAAAGGATCCTTCCTCGCACAGCTCGGGATAATCCCTGGGATTGCCGAATGAACGAACCTGCCGATGTCCTGGAGCCAAAAACAGTTCACCCCCCTCGCCTTTGGCCTTGTCACTGTCGATCAAGCCTGGGCGAGCGGCATTCATGAAATATTTAAACTTAGCTGAACGGAACTTTCCCTGCCATTCAACGTGCTGCTTCTGAAACAAGTGAGTCTCGGCAATGGCAAAGTACTGATACTGAGACCGAGTCGAGGGCGAGGCGACGAAATCCCACGCTTTCGCGCCCCACCGTGAGACGTTGCCGAGCAAAATTGAACTGCTGATCTCGGAATCTGACTCGTCTACCCCTGCCTCTTCCTCAGAAGAAGGCTCATTAGACGACCCTGAACCCGACGAGGAGGGAGCTTGCGTTGTAGATGATGATGCGCCACCGTCGGCGGCCGCAGGCGAGCCGCCGCGCGCTCCATGTCAGGCCGAGACGCCTGGCAACGTAGCCTCCTCCTGCTTCTTGACCATCTCCGCTGCAGCAAACTTGGCCTCCGATATGAGCTTGGCCGACTGCTGCAGCTCCTGGTCGCTCGGGGTAGCTGGTGTCGCTGGCGCCGCTGCGCTGGCGGCCGCTGATCCAGCAGCCGCGGCCGTGTCGGCGCCAGGCGCCACGGCAGGCGCAGCGGCACCTGTGGCCCCAGAGGCCTGCTGCTGCTCCCCCATATTCCTTTTCTTGTCCGTGCGCTCGGCCACCGCCTTCTTAAGCTGCTCCATGCGCTTCTTCCACTCCATGACCTTCGTGCCACGCTCGTCCAGGACAGATTGTACCTGAACGATTTCACGCTCGAGGGCCTTCAGCTCGATCTTCTCCGATTCCTCGCATTCATACTGGTCGAGGTTCTTGAAAAAGTCCTCGTCCCACTGCAGATGGAAAATGACCCCGCCAGCGCCGCTGCCATCCTTGGTGGGCGAAGTGGCGGCTGCAGCATCCGAGGTGAGCAGCAGGAGGAGGAGGAGGGGGAGGGGGAGGGGGAGGGGAAGGAGGCGGAGGCGGAGGCGGAGGCGGAGGCGTATTATTACTAGTAGTCGTATTATTAGTTTGATTATTATGAGTATTACTATTAGTAGCAGTAGTAGTAGTAGTAGTAGTAGTAGTAGTAGTAGTAGTCGTAGTAGTAGTAGTAGTAGTTCGTAGTAGTAGTAGTAGTAATAGTAGTTATAGCAGTAGTAGTAGTAGTAGTAGTAGTAGTAGTAGTAGTAGTAGTAGTAGTAGTAGTAGTAGTA
>CAUYUJ010017668.1:85169-95537 GCA_963575745.1 Prorocentrum cordatum | reverse complement strand
TCCCTGGTGCGCGCCGCCAACAGAGGAATCTCACCCTTCCGGGCAGGGCTCGAGCTAAACGGTGTTTTGGCAATTTCGTGGACCGTTTTCGGTTTTACTTCGTTTTGCAGCAAACGTGGAACGAATCCAGAACTAGGGATGACGAAAACAAAACGAACACGGAAAACACTGTTTAACTCGGGCCCTGCTTCCAGGTCAACGGCTTCCTCAACTACGAGGTATCGCGCCTGCGCTGCCGCGAGTGCCCGCCGCCGCAGGCAGCCTCCTTCTAAACAGCCCCCCCCTCTCCCCCTGCAGTGGAGACCCATGCCAAGAACACCCTGCTTGCCTCCTTCGCCTCCCTCCCTCCCTCCCTCCCTCCCTCCCTCCCCCCCCCAGCCCTCCTCCTCCCTTCTCATCCTCCTCGTCCTCCGCCTCCTCCTCGTCCTCCCTCCTCCTCTCCCTTCCTCCTCCTCCTCCTCCTCCTCCTCCTCCTCCTCCTCTCCCTCCTCCTCCTCCTCCTCCTCCTCCTCCTCCTCCTCCTCCTCTTCCTCTTCCGACACTTCCTCCTCCTCCACCTCCTCCTTGCCTCCAGGGTGCCCTGGGTTTCTTCGGGTTTCGATGGTTCTGCGATTCAGAGCGTGACGTTCCCACACCGAAGATCCATGGACGTCCCAGGGTTTCAGGGTTGGGCTTCTTGTGGAAGTTTTCTTGCGGTCGGGCCCCTTCTGTGGAGGAGGAGGAGGAGGAAACGGAGGAGGAAACGGAGGCGGAGAAGGAGGATGAGGAGAAGGAGAAGGAGGAGGAGGAGGAGGAAGAGGAGGAGGATACCTCCCAGCGCGCGCCGTCCAAACACGAGGCTCTCCCTTCCAGAGGCCAATGGCCTCCTCAGCTGCGAGGCATCCCGCCGGCGCTGCCGCGCCGCGTGCCCGCCGCCGCGCGCGCCGATTCCCCCCCCCCCCCAAACCCCCCCCCCCCTCCTCTCTCCTCCCATCCCCCTCCTCCCCCTCCTCCTTCTCCTCCTCCTCCTCCTTTCCCTCCTCCTCCCCCTTCTCAAGCCATATCGGCCCGAGCACCAAGTCCTCTTCCCCCGTGGAGAGGCCGCGTGTTCGTGCCGCCTCGGTGCCCTTGAGGGACAACCTCAGTCGAGAGTACAGCCCAACCCCAGCCTTGGTTGACTAAAGCCGAGGATCGCCATTAGCCGTTTGTGGTCAGCGTGTCAGCATTGTGGGCGACAGGAATACAACGAATTGCTGATCGACGGAGGCCAAACATGTGTTTGTGGCAAGAAGGTTCCGTTGTATAAGCCCAAGAAGAAGTCGCCAGTGCCCGTGGATGGAGCAACTCAGTTTGCTCCCAAGAGTGCCCTGCGGAACTCGGATCGTTTTACTGATGGGCAGGGTGGTCTTGACACTGGAGGCGGCGGCTCGCGTCCTTCGACACCTATTTTCTCCCCGAGGGGATCGGCCGGAGTCCAGCAGGATCAGCATTCAGTGGCTTCTCATCTTCAGGCAGCACTTCAGTCAGCGCGTGACCCTGAATTGCGTGCCAGTCTTCAGCAGCAGCTCGATCGACTTCAAGCCCAGAAGAGCCCATGCGCTGCCAATGTTGCGCAGGCTATGCAGCAGGCCGGTGGTGCTTGGAGAGATGCGAAGAACCGCCATCAGCAGGCGGTCGCGTCGGTGTTGCGTTTGGAGAAAAATCTGGCAGCTGCACGTGATAAGGAAGCTAAGTTGTCCAAGTTGGTAGCAGAGGCCAGCTTCACGAGGGCGCAGGCTGCTGCAGCGGTCGCTACACTCGAGGGTGTGTCGGTCACAGTGCAGCCTGACTCTGCCGCCAAGGAGGAGAGGAAGCCTTTCGATGTTGTGTGGGACGAAGAATTGTTCAACAACCTGGACCAGCTCGAGCGTGAGCAGGGGGAACGGGAATTGTTGAGGAAATGTTTGGCAGAGTTGCAGTCACAGAAGGCATATATGTCCACCAAGGCCGACGAGGTTGCTCAGCTGGTCGAGAGAGCTAAGGCAACCAAGGCCGCCATCGCCGAGATATTGGCCAAGAAGCGTCGTAACAATTCAGGTGAAGCTGAAGACAGCTCTTCTTCGGGAGGAGCATCAACAGCTGCAGCTGAGTCGTCAGGCGCTGGTGCGTGATCTACGTCATCTCCAGAGGGTCAGGCCAAGCAGAAGACCGAGAGGGAGGCCAAGATCGCGGCCGAGGCGGAGAAGATCTCGCAGGCGCAGTTCATGGCCCAGAGGCACGCGGAGCAGGCTGCTGCAGCAGACCAGGTTCCTTCGCATTGACTAGGGGCTTCGGAGTCCCCGCGGGCGGCTCACGAGCCGCGTGACCGCCCCCCGCTGCCCGAATTCCCCACCGTGCTGTTCGGGAACGTTACGTCCATGGGCGACGAGGCGCGGGACTTTGCCGTGGCCAATTTCGAGGCGGGCCATGTAGATGTGTGCGCCTTTGCTGAGACGCATGTTTCACGTTCTATTTCGGTCAGTTGGTTTTTAAAAAAGGCTCGTCGAGCCAACGTCAGGTTGCATGTGGGCCGAGCTCGTAAGACTGGCCGCGCGGTCACTGTGCTAGGCCAGGATCGCGACGCTGAAGGGGGGGGAGTGGATTTTGATGCCTAGTCACAGGCAAGCACACTCTCTCGTTCACCAGCTCGATCGTGTTCAGGACTCCCAGTAAGGCGGTCAGGTTGCAGTAGACGGTTTTGCTGCTGAACATATACATATGTCTGGGTACTCGTATGTTTTAGTTTCTTCCTGTGCCTCCACTTCGGTGGGCATGGCCAGCACGAGCCTTGCTAGGTTTGGTAAGCTGGGGGCCTTCTTGGCCGCGCTGAAACTTCCATGGGTCATTGTGGGAGATTTCAATATCTCCGCGGCTGTTCTCGGTAAAGCTGGATTTTTCACTCGCGTAGGTGGTCAACCTGTGCATCCTAGTACAGAATGCACTTATGATGCGGGTAGGTCTGGCTCTAACATTGATTTTGCCGTCACCAGTTCGGCTGCGGCTTCATTTTTTCACTCGGTTTCACCCGTCTTTAAGGTCCCGTGGATAACTCACTGCGGTCTCAAGATACTGATGATATCGTCTGGTAAGCAGTTAATTCAGAGGGCCCTTCAGCTTCCGACGAAGTTGCCTCAAGTTGCCAGGCCCACCACGAGGCCTACTGAGGGGTCTAAGTCCCAGGCAGCTAAGGCCCAGCGAAAGCTTAAGGCTGAGGCTTTTGGTGAGCGTCGGTCGCAGTATGATTTTAACCTTTTTAGTGACGCGTGGTCTCGTGAGGAGAGCGAGCGCACCCGTGCCCGAGAGGTCAGCGCGCCTGCTGATCTTGATGATTTTTCTGATGCGCCTTCGGAGGAGGACCCTTGGGCGCGCGAGCTGAATTTTGTGGATGCTCACACGTCAGAGTCGCCAGGAGGGCCAAATGCGTCGGCTCCTTCGGGGGTCGCTCCCTCGCGTCTGCCCGGCGACCTTGCTCAGGGCCGACCTGGCCAGCATGGCATACCCATCATGGGAGGGCGGCTTCACTTGCCTCTTTGCGCTCAGTCTGTTGCGTGGGGCCTTGCTGGTGATGATCACATATCGTCGTCTCTGGGCCGCGCAGTCGACCCCCCTGCTGATGGTGTTGAGCCGCCCCCCCCAGGCACAGTCGAAGAGGCCAATGTTCTCCCTTCTCACATACCTGATGAGACTTGGGTCAACGCTCGTGCTCAGGTTGGCTTGCTGCCTTCGCCGTCGCTTGCTCCTGCTCTTGCTGCCCCCGTAGCTGCTAGGCTCGGGTCTGCATCCGTAGCCTCTGCATCTGCGTTTTATGGCTCGTGGGTGAAGGCAGTTGAGGTGACGATATGCGATCATCATGGCATTGCACCGCTACCTGGCATTTCTCGGTCTCAGGGCCACAAATTTGTTGTTCAACAGGTGCGTGCACCGAATAAGTCGCGTATAACCCACTTTAGCAACGTTATCGCTACATGGTGGGAGCAGCTTTCGGTTGTGTTGGAACGTATTCTGGGACATTGATCTAATTGCAATGGGGTGGTTCAGAGAGAGAGAGAGAGAGAGAGAGAGAGAGAGAGAGAGAGAGAGAGAGAGAGAGAGAGAGAGAGAGAGAGAGAGAGAGAGAGAGAGAGAGAGAGAGAGAGAGAGAGAGAGACAGAGAGAGAGAGAGAGAGCAACTACGCGTTGCGCTTCGGCATCTTATGGATGAGGCCCCCGACAGGGCCCATGCGGGGATTCGGTTGGGCGTGGGGCCGTCTTGGGCAGCGTGGCGCCAGCTCGCGCAAAGAGGGGCTTCGGTTTCAGCTACGATCCTCCAGAAGTTTGTCAAGTCAGCGCAGCGTGTTGCAGCGCGATGCCGACGTAGAGCATTGCGCGCTTCTCTCGACGAGCTTAAAGATTGGATCACTACCAAAGAGGCAGAGGGCACGCTGCATCGTGCGATTCGGGTCGATCCCCAGGTCGGCGATGAAATGGTTGCTGAGTCTGCCGTGTTTTGCAATCCTCTAGATATGGTGGACCAAACAGCGAAACCATGTATCAAGCTGTGGACTCCTAGCCCAGTGGATGCTGATGCAGTTTGCCAGGCTTTTGAAGACGTTCGTGCGGCGGCGATTTTAAGGCCGCTAGAACCCTTGGATGTCGCAGATATTCGTAGCGCTGCGCATTCGTTCAAGCCTCGGGCAGGCTTAGGAGCGGATGTTCTCGCGCCGCTTGATTTTGAGAGGTTACCTGACATGGCTCTCGATGAGCTCCGTGTTTTGTATTCGGTGGTGGAAGAAACTCTGGTTTGGCCCTCTCAAATATCTCTGGTTCTCGGGAGATTTTCACCCCAAAAGTCCAAAGGGGATCGGGTGATCGGAGCATTGACCACGTTTACTCGAGTGGTCTAAAGCCAGGGAGCCTGCCGTTCAAGCATGGAGCCTGGCCAATGAGCCAAGCTGGGGCGCTGCTGTCAAAAGGCAATGGAGCCTTGCAGGAGGCAGTCTATCGAGCTTTGGAGGATGAGGTGACAGGCGCTTTGGGGGTACCCCCAGGTAAAGGTTTGCTTGATGTTGAGAGTTTTTACGATTCTATGGAATGGGCGGTGCTTATTCGGACTGCCTTGAGGCTTTGCTTTCCAGCTACTATTATGTATTTAGAGTTGTTGGTCTGCGTGTCGCCTCGCACTCTAGGCCAGAGTGGATCCTATGCCGAAGCTTTTTGCCCTTCGCGTTCTATCATCCAGGGACCCCGATCAGGGGCCAGATTTGCCAGGTGTTTGGTGTTGTTTGTTCTTCACCGCATTGCGGTTACTTTTAAAAACATGTCCACCAGGATCAGGATCGATGATCTGTCTCAACGGGTTGTGGGTTCCAGGGCTAGTATCCGCAAACAGTTGTTTGCAGGTCTGCGGGGCACCTGCCTCGGTCTGCATGGCGTCCAGCTTCGTGTATCGCCGAAGTCGTTGATCATTTGCTCTCATATTCCCGATGCCAAGTTCATTGCCAGTCGACTGTCTCAATCAGGATTCACTGTTACAGCGGTGGCGCAGGCAGGTTACTTGGGGGCGGATCTGGGAGGAGGCAGGAGGCATGCGCGAGGTAATCGTACTAAGCGTGTGGTCAAAGGCGTGGCAATGCATTCGCGAGTACGTCGTTTCGCGCGTGCGGCTCGCAAGTATGCTGCTACCGCCAAGCATGAGAGAGCTGGCACCCTTGCTGCACAGCTTTATGCTCACCAAATTCACGGTGCATTTTGTTCAGCTATGATCCGTTGCCGCCGCCAAATGGGTGCTGTATGTGGTTCTGGGAAAAAGGGGCGGCGCCTCGCGACCCTCCTGGACTTAAGGGCTCACGTGGGAGACCCGGCTGTGTATTTCCCTTGGCTGTGCTTCGAATTTTGGATGAGGCAATGGATCATGCAACCTTCCATTCGGTCAGGAGTACGCAGAGCCTGGCCTGTCTTGCTGCGGAAGTTCCAGCAGGTTGCTCCGCAACATCGGTCTCGACACGTTCGTGGGCCTATGGGGGCTATCATGCCACATCTGTTGGAGGCAGGCTGGGAACCTTTGGAGCCCGATCATTGAAAGGCCCCGTCTGACTTTCCTGGAGATCTTGAGGCCTGGAGGTTTCCTGAAGAATGTCTGTCGGGTAATATTATTCTAGATTCTCCTGAACTTGTTATTCGGGACGTTTTGTTTTCTATTCAGTCTAAGCTGTGGCATGGCGCGGCTGAGCACTGGTGTGGAGACGGCGCGCAGAATGGCGTTGATAACGCGTCTTATCGCCGGCTCATTTCCCAGCTTAAGCTGGTTTCGCAAGGTGAGCGCTTGAGTGAGCTTATGATTTGGATTGCCGTTGGGGGTGCGTGGCCCGGGGCTCGGATCAAATCTGAGCTTGGTGCGAGCTTTGATGATCTATGCCCTCGCAGCCAGAAGTTTCCTGAAACGGCGTTTCATCGTGCTTGGG
This sequence comes from Prorocentrum cordatum, assembly GCA_963575745.1. Taxonomy (NCBI): domain Eukaryota; class Dinophyceae; order Prorocentrales; family Prorocentraceae; genus Prorocentrum; species Prorocentrum cordatum. Next base: position 89,100 of record CAUYUJ010017668.1, on the reverse strand, counting down.
GTTGCGAAGATAATGTTGGCGCGGCGGCCTGTGAGCAATCCCAAGACCTTGTCGGAGAAGCTTTCACTCAAGCAGAGGCCTTACCTGCATTTTGGCTTCGCGGCCTCACGCCTGCCTCAGCCACTGCACTGCCTCCCCCACCCGACACTGAGCTCTGGTGGACTTCAGGGTGCAACGGTTTGAGTGCTGGATCCATGGGGCGCGGGGACCTTGGGGACCCACTCCTGGTCTTCGGTGATGCCTCAGGTGGGAAAACGTCGTTGGTGAAAGCAGGTTTCGCCGTGTTGGGGTGGCCATCAAAGCAGATTTCGCCGTGTTGGGGTGGCCATCGTCACATTCGATTGTTTTTTCTCACTTTTTATTCGCTCGTCTGCTTTTGGACGGCTACCTGGCTGCCGCCAATCTGTGCCCCGTGGAGAGTTGCTGGCGTTTGAGTTAGCATTGCGCACGACTGTTTGTCATATTTGCTGTGTGACCGATAATGAGTCGGTGATACGAGGGTTCTACGGCGGAGAATGCGAGGTGTCTAGCGGTGCCGATGCCGACCTGTGGCTGAGAGTTCCAAAGCTTCTGGCGCAGAGGGTTGGAGAGTTTGCTATGATTTTCACCAATTCTCATCTCTCGGGCTCTGATATTGTTGATCGGTCTCTCCCACCTGCTCTTGCGGCGGGCAATGTTGTTGCTGACGCACTCGCGGGAGAGGCCGCGACCCGCGCCCAGATCCCAGAGGCTGCAAGGCATAAGGTCATGTTCGAGGAGAAGCGCGCCTGGCAGGTGCGCCACCGCCTGCTGCGCGCGTCCCTGGGCGCCATGCATGCCGAGGAGCGGGGTGGTGGAGGCAGGAGATCGGGGCCCTCCCGCCCCCCCCCCCTCGCCCTCCTGCCCCTGCTCTCGTGGCCGCCTTCTCGTCCAGGCATCAGCTCGATGAGTCCCGAAAAAAGGTGTCATATTTGTTTCGGATCGGCCACTTGGGCCACTCTCAAGGAGTGGCATGAGTCTCCCTGTTTCACTCCGACCCCTGTTAATGATAAGTTTCTTGCCCTTCCCCATGGGGGGGCGGCTCCACATTGCGGGGGGTTGGGCTCACGAGACTCACTCGATGAGGGTTCAGAGGGCTCATCATCTTTGGTTTTGTCAGACTTGCGGTTTCTATGCTCGTGTTACTATGCGTGAGCTGTCGAAACCATGTTCCCATAAGCTTAAATCCCATCGCCGATAATATTTGTCTCGTATTAAAAATGGGTTGTGGCCGAGAGCTCTCAGCACAGCTGAGAAGCTCACTCGTGGCCAGTAATTCTTGAACCACTACGTGGGATAGCCTGTTCCTGTTCCTGTTCCCTCCTCCTCCCCCTCCCCCTCCTCCCCCTCCTCTCCTCCCCTCTACGCCTCTCCTCCTCCTCCTCCTCCTTTCCTCCTCCTCCTCCTCATGAACGCCTCCTCCTTTCCCTCCTCCTCTCCCTCCTCCGCTCGCCTCACTCTTCCTCATTTCATCCTCCTCCTCCCTCATCATCATCATCATCCTTTTCCTCCCCCCCCCCCCCCCTTCTGGGGCGCAGCGGAGGGCGGCGGCGCGGCGCCGATCAGAGGCCAGGGATGCGAACCCGCTCGCCGCTCGCGAGGCCCGTATGGGGGGGGTATCGGCGTCGGCTGGCGTCGATTAGCTTCGATGTAGCGTCGACTAGCGTCGACTAATTTGCGTGGACCAGCGTCGATTCGCAAGGGCCAGCAAGATGTGGTGGGAGGCTCCCATGAGTTGCCACAGAAGGATGGGCCCAGGTGGTGACATCGAAGTTTCGAGGTTCGATGTTTGAGGTTTTCCTACGTTTTCATTGATTCTCGTCGGGCCTCCCGCCCCAGGAGGCCTTCCGGCGGCCGCGCCTCGCCGCACAGACGGTGAAGCTTAGGGGGCTTCAACATTTGCGTGACGTCACTATTTTTCCCCAGGCTCGATTTATCGCAGATGCATCATACCCTTTTCATCCAGTTCGTTCCTTCAGTCCTTCGCGATGGCTGCCTCAGGGCAGGGAGTTTGCGTGCTTACAAGACGTTTTGTGGTCACGCCCACTTTTTGCCCCGAGGCCGACATCCTGAACGGGACACAGAGGCAGCTAGGCGTGACTACAAAATCGTGCAGTAGTCATTCACCCCCCCCTCCTCGTCCGTCCGCACCCCTGTGATTGAACATTGTTTAACCGATCCCTACCCCCACCGGCGTGGCCCGCGCCCCACTGGCCGATTTACTCCCCTAAGTGGTGATGTGGGCTTTGGGGGGGCACATCCCCAACTGGGGCGGCGGGATGGAGGGGGGTCGTGCTGGGGATGGGGATGGGGATCGGGATCGGTCGAACGATACTGAGCGACCCCCCGCGGCAGCGTCGACGCCCTCTGGAGGGGCACGGTTTTGCGCGCGCCTCTCCAGCCAGCGACCTTGCGCGAGGTGGCCACGCGGGCACCGAGATGCGGGGGCCCCCGACGGCCGCCAGAGGAAGAAGGCCAGAGGCAAACTCTGCAGGCAGCCCGCATGGTAGGGAGGCGCAACCTTACCAGGGGTACCCTGGCATCCTTGCCTCCTCGGTCCATCCTCCGCCACTTTCGCTGGCCGCGCGCCGCTCGGGAAGCTTCGAGATGGGCGCCCAGGGCCTCCAGAGGAGGAGGAGGAGGAGGAGGAGGAGGAGGAGGAGCAGGAGGAGGAGGAGGAGGAGGAGGGGGAGCAGGAGGAGGAGGAGGAGGAGGAGGAGGAGGAGGAGGAGGAGAAGGACCAGTGTAAGCCCAATAAACCCTCCCTCCGAGCTCCCTCTTCATAGGCACGTGCGACGGTTCATTTCCATTGAGGGAACTGCCTCGTTGGAAGACAACTGTTTGAATACCCTGAAGCATGCCAAAACATTGTTCTCGGGAGTCCAACGCCACGGATGAACCTGACCGTTGCGTCTTGGCGATCCTGAATCGTACCAGAAACCCATTCGTGGGGCTTCAACACAGCGAACCAACGTAACTGTTGCACCCGCATAACCCTGAATTGTTTCAAAACACCGCGTTTGGTACGTTGATGATGGGAATCATTGAAACCCCTGCAAATGTTGAAAACGAATGCGCGCGGCGCTAAGGCGAGAACCACATGTTGAAAAAGAGCTGCCCTTACTCCGTGAAGCTCCTGCAACCGTTTACAAAGAATTGTGCGCCGCGCTGAGGCGAGAGCCACGTTTTGAAAATGCACCGCCATCAACCCGTGAAACTCCTGCAATCGCTTAAGAAGAATACGCGCCGCGCTAAGGCGAGAGGCGCATTTTGAAAACGGCCCGCCCTCAATCCGCGAAACCCTTCCGAACTGTTAATACAACGAATGTGCCCGGCGCCAAGGCGAGAGCCAACCCGCCCTCCAGCTGTGAAGCTGTTGCCAAATGTCAGGCTTCAGAGCCATGAGCGGTGAGGAGGTCGCGGGCAAAACGCCCAGACCGCCCTGAAAACCGGCCTCGGGGTGCGACAGGGGATGCTAATGTGTAAGGAAAAGGAGCGGAGGAGGAGGAGGAGGAGGAGGAGGAGGAGGAGGAGGAGGAGGAGGGGGAGGAGGAGGGGGGTGGGAGGAAGGGGGGGGGGAAGGAGGAGGAGGAGCAAGATGATGATGATGAGGAGGAGGAGGGGGAGCAGGAGGAGGAGGAGGAGGAGCAGGAGGAGGAGGAGGAGGAGGAGGAGGAGGAGGGGCACGCTAGAACGGACAGCAGTGCGAGCAGAATGGCACCCGCTCGCCCGCCCGCCCGCGACCGCGCGACCGCTCGCCCCCGCGCCCACCACCCCCGCGCCCACCGCTCGCGTGCCCGAGATCCCCAATTCAGTTCGGATATGCGACTCGGATATTCGAGGACATGGAGAGGAGGAGGGAGCGGAGGAGGAGGAGGAGGAGGAGGAGGAGGAGGAGGAGGAGGGCATGGGC
>CAUYUJ010017668.1:57669-80169 GCA_963575745.1 Prorocentrum cordatum | reverse complement strand
ACTCAGTTCCCTTCTGTTACACTCAGTTCCCCTCAGTTACACTCAGTTTCCCTCAGTTGCACTCAGTTTCCCTCAGTTACACTCAGTTTCCTTCAGTTACACTCAGTTTCCCTCAGTTACATTCAGTTTCCCTAAGTTACATTCAGTTTCCCTCAGTTACATTCAGTTTCCCTCAGTTGCGCTCAGTTTCCTCTCGGTTGCATTTAGCTTTCCTGGCACTGCGTTTGCGGCTTGGTATCCTACAGCTGCAGCCTCTTCTGGACGCAAGGAACTGAGACGAAACTGCGGGAAAACTGAGGGGGACAGCGGCGCCCCTTTGTCAACACCTCCTTTCGCCCCCTCCTTTCAGTTTCCTTTAATTGCACTCAGTTTCCTCTCGGTTGCATGTAGCTTTCCTGGCACTGCATTGCGGCTCGGTATCCTACAACTGCAACCTCTTTCTGACGCAAGAAACTGATACGAAACTGAGGGGAATCTGAGGGGGACAGCGGCGCCCCTTTGTCAACACCTCCCTTCGCCCCCTCCTTTCCCATCTTCTTCCGCCGTCCTTCCTCGCTGCTCTGCCTCCCTCATGTTCCTTCCTCCCCCCTCTCTTATCATTGTCCTGTTCCTGCTGTTGTTGCTCCTCCTCCTCCCCTCGTGCTTCGGGGCGTCAGGCTTTCCGGGGTCGCCACCTCATGATGATGTTGATGCTGATGATGATGATGATGATGATGATGACGATGATGATGATGATGATGATGACGATGCGTATGGCGATGAGGTGAGGAGGATGATTGTGACGGGCGGCGGGGATGAACAACATGATGGGTTGAGGACAACGAGGAGGAGGAAGAGGAGGAGGAGGAGGAGGGGGAGGACGGTGGTGGTGGTGATGGTGAAGGGGATGAGGAGGACGAGGGGGACGAGGAGGAGGAGGAGGAGGAGGGGGAGGAGGAGGAGGAGAGCCGTCACATGTGACACCTTTCGTCTTCACTTCTCGAGGAGCCCTCAGGGACCTCATTTGGGCCGTCTTGGGGCTGTCCTGGGCTTCTGTGGGGCAGTCTGGGGGGAACCTTGGGGCCCCCTTGGGCCGACTTGGGGCCTCTTGGGCCATCTTAGGGCTCCATCTGGGCATTCGTGGCCGTCTGGGGGATATCTTGCGGCCGTCGTGGGGCCGTCTTGGGCCGTCCGGGGATCCTGTTAGGCCTTTTTGGGTCCCTCCGGAGGCCCTGTTGGGTCAGCTTGAAGCCATCCTGGATCCGTCCTGGTCTGTCCAGGGGCCCTCGTGGGCTGGTGGGTTGTCTTCAGGCCGTCTTGGAGGCCTCTTGGGTTATCTTGAGGATATCTTGGGTCGTCGTGGGGCCGTCTTGAGCCGAGGAAGCCCGAAACGGCGAGAACGCGAAAATCCATCAAAACCCTTCGTGACATTATTTTGGCCTTCAGGCCTTGCTGGAGGTTCTCTTGGAGCCCTCTTGGGCCGTCTTGAGAGCCTCTTGGGCAGTCCTGAGGCCATTTGGGGCCATCTCGGGCCCTCGTGGAGGCATCTTGGACCATCAATCATGGCGGCGTTTGGAGCTTGCCTGGGCCGTCTTGGAAGCCGTCTTGGGCATTTTCGACGCCTTGGAGACCACGAGGGAGCTGTTTGACAGCACAGGGAGCCTCGGAGGGGGGGAGATGCACCCGACTGGATGCTGCGAGAGGGGGGGGGGTCGCTCAGACGACTACGGAACCCCTGCCACACAGCACTTCGCATTCTACCACGCCTCAGGGTGCCAAGGGCCACTGTGGCAGGACGACGGAGACGACGGCGATGGCGACGATGATGTTCATGATGACGATGATGACGATGATGACGATTGCGACGATGGGGACGATACCGACGTTGACGATAACGATACTGATGATGACGATGATGACGATGCTGATGATGATGACGGCGACGCTGATGACGATGACTATGACGATGGTGATGACGACGACGGCGACGATGATGATGATGACAACCATGACGATGAAGATGATGGCGATGATACCGACGGCGGTGCTGATGGTGATGATTGCGATGATGGTGATGATGATGATGCTGACAATGCCGACGACGATGTTGACGACGACCACGGTGACGGTCAAGATGATGGTGATAGTGGTGCTGACGATTACGACGATGCTGGTGACGACGATGACGATGACGATGATAGGGGAAACTCTGTATAACAAGCAACGTTCATACAACATTTCCTCTTTGAGGTTTTCCAGGAGGAGGCGGAGGAGCAGGAAGCGGAGGAACAGGAGTAGGAGGAAGAGGAGGACGCGGGTGATGGTGACGATGATGACGAAGATGAATTGGCAGGGTGAGCCCGACCTGGAGGCGAGGATCGAGGACCGAGGTTCCAAGTTCGAATGCCTGCACTCCGATTCAGACTGATTGCGCCATGCCTTAACTCGGGTAGCTGAGGGAAACTGAGGGTAACTAGGTGTAACTAGGTGTAACTAGGTGTAACTGGGCTCAACTGGTTGTAACTCGGTGTAACTAGGTGTAACTAGGTGTAACTGGGTGTAACTAGGTGTAACTAGGTGTAACTAGGTGTAGCCGGAAGCGCTCTCATGGCGTTTGCTGCGACGCTCGTTGCCGGGACACTGGCATTCTCTGCTGGTGGTCGGCGGTCGGCGGACTGGCGTTCGGTCGGGCCTGCCCCTCTACAGGAGGAATGTCCAAACAAGGTTCAGGAATAGTCTGGGCACGATTTGTGCCAGTCTCATGGGATGTTCTTGTTGTTATCTTCTAATCTTTCGCCCCCAATCCGCCCTGCAGGGGGACACGCCCGACCGAACGGTACTGTCGGGGCCCTGAAGAAGGAACCCTTTTCGTTGGGGAGGGGCTCGGTGTTCCTTGAATGTTTCACAGCTTGCCTCGGGTTTTCCTGAGGTTTTCGATGGGAAATCGAAGGTTAACTTATGGAAAAAGGGGCCTCGTTCCTTATTTAGGGTTCCTTAGGTCAACGCCCCGACTGTAGCTTCTTGCACGAGGAGCCTGGGTCGGCACAGGATCGGCGGCGAGCGAAGGGTGGTGGTGGTGGTGGGGCGCAGGCGTGGCGGAAGTTCGCGAGCTCTCGTCGTCAAGCTGGGCGCCCGCCTACAGTCGAGGTCGATTAGTAGGTCGACCCTGCCAATCAAGGGTACCCTTGTGCCCTGTGTGTCGCGACCCGTGCCTCCTACATTCCTATGGCAGTGTGGCCCTCGGAAGGGTCTTGCGTCCTATCGCGTGTCCTATCCAATCAATCCCGACTGTAGGCCTCCTGATCTGCAAAGGGAAGACCGAAGGCGGCGGCGGGGGCGGAGGCGGGGGGGCCCGCCTCGAAAAAGGAGGCGAAGGAGAGGGTCCCCGTCCAGGGCGCTCTCCTCTTGTGCGCCCCGTCCAGAGCGAGGGGGGGGAAGCGAGAGGGAGAAGGCCTCCTCGGGAGGCGGCCGGACTTCTCGAGAAGGCCCTCGCGCCTCCCGAGACGTCTGTGTTCTCTTTGTCTCCGGGGGAGGCTCGTCGGGCGAAGAGAAACTATGCACATGCACCGATCCTGGCAGGGCCCATCCTTGACCCAGGATCGGTGCATATGCCTTCCTGGCCAAGGTAAGAGGGCGTATGCACCGATCCTGGGCTCAGGATGGGCCTGGCCAGACTCGGTGTATGTGCATAAGTCTTTTTCCTCTAGCTTGGAACACTTCTCGGAAGGACGGGGGACTTCCGAACCTTCTGAGGAGGCCTTCTCCTTCTCACTTCCCCCCCTGGGCGCGCCGCCGAGTTCGGCTTTTGGGTGAAAACTCGGGTCCCCGGCGGCCGCTTGGGACGATCCCGGCATCCCTGGAGCGCCCTCGGCGAGGCGCAGCTGCTGGCAAGCATCCCGAGGCTGGAAGACCGCCAGGCAAACGGCGAAAACGTCCGAAAACCTCGAACCTCGAAGTTCGAACCTCGCTCGCCGCCGACAGGAAGAGCGAATCGAGAGCGCAACTGATCAGAAGGAGGCACAGACCCGGAGAGGAGAAGCGGCAACAGCCGAAACAGCGGGCGCAGAGCCTACCAAACAAGGAGCTGCCCGCGCGAAGCCCGATGCACCGGCTGCCTCTGTGAAGCAGTCGTCCCACCCAGACCTCCTCGCGTTGTGGAAAAATCCTCCTCCTCCTCCTCCTCCTCCTCCTCCTCCTCCTCCTCCTCCCATACTGGCCTGTGGTTAGCAGGCTGTTTGGGCTTGTGAATTTCATGCCTTCCCCGAGTGTACGTGGATTGGAGTTGTGTGACTGGTGGCTCAGTCGTGGACCCACTCTTCGGGCGTCGCCAATGCATTGTTTGACCGAGGTGGCGTGTACGTGCACAGCGCATCCCGTGGCACCCACATACTACCCACATACTACACATACACACACATCATACACATCACATCACAACTTCGCCAACTAAACACATCATGCACATACTAAACAACAAAAAATCCATGCACACATCATAACTTCATCACATACTACCCCCATAATTCACCAACAAAACACATCATACACATCACAAGCGCATGACATGCATCCACACAATATAAATATACACAGCAATCACACGTGCACCATGCATCCACAGCATATATATATATATATATACACACAACAATAATTACATCGTCGTGCGCGGAACCCGCATGATGCGTATGACCATACATATGAATACAAATATTTGCATACATGTGTGCGCGTACCACTATATTCGTGTACAACAACACACAAGTACAATGCGAAATACTACATTCCGAGAAAACGAACATGAGTTTTCTGATGCAAAGCTGCGCGTATATCGTTTTAAGATAAGTGCGTGGTTGTTGCTGGCAGTCAAACATATGTGCATAGGGCATTCGTTTACATGTGTTTTGCACATGTCGACATAACGCTATGCATATTCAGTATTACATGTAAACGTAATGAAGTACGTCATATGCTATGATATGCGTCATACCACACATAAACGTAATAGTAACAAGACTACCTACACAAAGGTCATGGAAACTATGTACTGGCATCGTGCGAACACACATGCGCGATTCCAGCAACTATTCGAACCGTACAACGCACATATAATACAATATGCGCGCGCAGCTGTGTATGTAAAAAATATGGTGTTCTGTGCATGCGCGTATGTGTCACGAGCGCAAACAATAATGACGCTGTACGACTGTACGAGCGGAGAATTGCTCATTTGCGCCCGCATAAATGTGACCCACAGCGGTCGGCAGGGGGAGAGAGAAAAAAAAGGGGAAAAACCGAAGGCCTCCTTACAGAGTTAAAGACATTTTATATTCAAGCTTTGGAAATACATGTCGGTTTTTGCGCGCGTGGACAATGCAAAACTCCTAAACGCCCAACGCGCTCGCGGGTGACACATGTCATCGTCGGCCTCCTTAAAAACCAACAGAGATTTTGATTTTACATGTCAACTTTGTTACTGTGGACAATACAGAACTCCAACGCGGACGCGCGCGCGCGCGCGGGTGACCATGGTCACCCGCCCGCGCGGGTGACCCAGCACCCGTCGGCCTCCTTAAAGAGCCACAGAAATTTCAAATTCAGTTTCTGGAATTACATGTCAACTTTTCCATTGTGGACAATACAAAACCCCAGCGCACGCGTGCGCGCAAATCACCATAATCACCCGCGCGCGCGGGTGACCCACGCGCGCGCGCGGGTCACCCGAAGTCCGCTCGGCCACCGTTAGTTATAAGTTCACTTTAATTTCCAAGCCAACATGGCGGCTTTTCGATTGTGGACAGTACAGAACTCCAACGCGCGGGCGCGCGCGCGGGCGGGTGACCATGGTCACCCGTACGTGCGGGTGACCCGCGCGCGCGCGCGCCACCGCGCGCGCGGGTGTCCATGGTCACCCGCACGTGCGGGTGACCCGCGCGCGCGCGCGCGGGTCACCCGAAGTCCGCTCGGTCACCGTTAAGGGTCCACTTTAGTTTCCAGGCCAACATGGCGACTGTTCAAGTGTGGGCAATACGAGACTCCAACGCGCGCGCGCGCGCGCGCGCGCGCGCGCGGGTGACCATGGTCGCCCGCACATGTGGGAAAAAACAACAAAACAATAAGCCTTCAGGGACACCTTCCTGGGAGACAGGTCACGGCGACCACTCGCGTTCTTGAGCGCGTCTTGAGAGAGCAACACAAGACAAACAAAAACAGTTGTCTGTAATCAAGGAACATATTTTCTTCATTATTTACAATCAGGGGGCCTCTAGGGGGCGGCGGATTCATAAGCATTTCACGTATACGTATACACATATATGTATATATATATGATAATACTTCACACGCCAGGGCTGGTCGCCGCGGCTCCGAGTCTGGACGCGGCTCGAAAAACAAAACATACCAAGCAAGATGCAACAACAATGTTTAGGCTCTTGGGTGTCTTGGGCTCTTGGGTGTCTTGGGTTCTTGGATGTCTCGGGCTCTTGGGTGTCTCGGGCTCTTGGGTGTCTCGGGCGCTTGGATTGCTTGTTCGAGGTTGGTGGTTCATGCGAATTTCCAACTCACGGTGTTATGGATGCAGCTCATATTGCAGACATCCTCAGAAAATGGTGCTGTATGTCTTGGCATGGTCTTCCCTCTGGTCCAACCGCCGTCGCCATGATTGCAACCGTGGTCACAACTTCGAACCCTCTTGGCTGTTCCAGCGATTTGTTGCCGCCATGTCGTCCGGGAGCGTTGCTGCGGCGGAAGCGGTGGTAGACGATCAGGGCGGATGCGGCGCGTTGCTCCCTGTTCTTGAGAGCAGCGTTGAGGTGCAGCAGGGGGGGCAAGAATGCTCGGCGCTGACACCCCAGAAGTCCGCTCCAGTCGTCGGAGAGCTCAGTGAGAAGAAGAAGACCCGTGACAACGCTAGCAACGAAGACATGTTCAGCGTGCGATCCATTTACGACCCCATCTACGACCCTCTTTGCGCAGCGATGGAGGCTCATCATAAGCAGTTGATGAAGCAGCATCGCGGTCAGAAGCGTAAGTTTGGCCCCGTTTGCACGTGGATCCCTAAACTTCGAGCGCAGAAGGCGCAGAAGGGAGGTGGACCTATTCTAGTTGAATGAATGCTTTATCTTGCTAAAAGTTGCACGGCGCGTGCCGCGTTCCTGCTACGAATGCGAGTTTAGGCCAGTTCAAAATCGAAGATGACTTCTCAACATGGGGTTTCGAGAAGCAAATAAAAAATGATAGCACCGTGGAACCTCGAGTATACAATCGCCTTCTGCTGGGGGGTCGAACCCTGTTCTCCATCCCCCCCTCCTCAGCGCGCCCGGCAGGCCGGGAGAAGAGCGGAAGGGAGGAGGGGGTTGGAGGAAGAAGGGGCGAGGAGGAGAGAGGGAAGAACAGCGAACTGAGGGGCGAGTCTACTTCGGGAAATATGGAGGGGGGGGGTAAGGAGGGATGGAACCGAGGACGGTGACGATGATCAGGCTGAAGAGGGCTGAGGAAGGCGGAGTAAGGGAGAGAAGCGGGAGTGAGGTTGGGAGGGGACGGACGGGCGGGAGGAAACGGTATCATGAGGGGAGGGTTTAGGAGGGAGGGGTGGGATGCCCATAACCAGTAACTGAAGTCAAGTCGTTGGCCTCATCCTCCCTAAACCTTACAACCTTTTGTCCCCTCATCCTCCTACTCCTCCGTATCCTGACGTCCAGCCGCGGCGACGAGAAGGAGGGCCCTCGAAGGCCATCAAGCCTTGAACACTGGATCCTCAAGGTTCGAACCTCGACGTGAAAGAACTGGAGGTGCCCCCCCCCCCCCCCCCCCCCCCCCCCCCCTCGTCCTCCTCATCCTTTCCCGCCCCCTCCAGAGCCCATTTAGGCTCGAGGGTGTTGGGATCACAATAACACCTACTGGCGGGCCTACGGGCGCCCAGCCCATGCAGCCGCGCGAAAAGTTTGTTCTTACGACCAGTCATATTCAGCATGTTTCCAGCTGCGCGCTGGACATGAAAGATTGCCCAACATGTCTCTTCTTGCATGAGATGTCGGAGCAGCGCAGGCCGTGGCTGATTGAGCAACCCTCGGGCTTCGGGTGCTCAGTGTGCAGGGATGCCAGCGTGCCCAGCGAGTGGGGGCGATGTTCTGTGGAGAATGCGGAGGCGCTTCGGAAGCAAAACCTGGACAGGCACGAGAAGAGTAACGTGCATGCCAACGCTGCAAGCAAGCAGAACATCATCCAGGGCAAGATCGCGCCTCCGACTGCGTTGTTCGAGTCAGTTTGGCAGTCGATGTGCAGCGGAGTTTTCTCTTGCGTCAAGCTCGCAAGCCGTTGTGGTATCAGCAGCTGGAAGGCACTGAGGATCAAGAAGTGTTTCGCAGCGGTGTGCAAACAGGAGACGAAGGAGTTCTTGCAGTCCAAGGGCACGGTTCTTGCGCTCCACCAAGATGGTTCCAAATTATGGCTGTGCGTACGGTTCACGGGCTGCAATGACAAGCTCGAGAGAGCATCCGGTCTACTGTCGTTCGTGGACCTCAGGCGGTGGCAGGCCCAATGGGCGGAGAACATGAAGAGTGCCACCGTGCAGGCGGTGGTCAATGCTTGCTCTGACGGGTCCAACGAGCCAGACGCCCACGTGGTGGCCAAGGTCTTGAAGAGCTTCGAGGTCTACAACGCCGACGCGGCTGCCGACGAGCAGTTAGCGGGGTCCCTCCTGAGGGGTCAGAGCTACAACGGCCTCAACTACTGCAAAGCGCTCCTGCCCAACGTCAAGGTGCTGCACAGGGACAAGACCCACGCCGCTCGGCGATTGTGCAGCCGAGGGTGGAAGGCGGACGCCTACCTGGCCTCGGTGATAAGGGTCAAACCATATAACATATAATAAACAACACCCCAGCGTCCTAGTGCTTGCAGAGTTGCAGTGCCCTGTAGTGCGTACTCCTTTACACATCGGGGGTTAGGTTTTTTTCGCGCGCTATTGCAGTGATGCAGATAGCACAGTCAGGACTCCACGAGTTGTTCTATGTTCTATGTTCTCCTCCTCCCCCGCATCGCAACCTACTTCTCGAGTCAACCTACTCGCTCCTCCTCTCGCCGTCTGGCGCACTGCCCCATCCTATATCTTGTGTCTTTGCGTTTGCCCAGGTGTTCAACGGCATCGTTGGCAAGGGCTCCTTCATCCAGAAGATCCAGCACTCCGACACTCTGAAGAACGTGTTCCACGAGCACGCCAAGAACCTCAACTTCGAGGTTGTGGGCGGCTCGCGCGTGAAGGACCTGAAGGCCAGCGCCCACAGGTTCGAGGTGTCCCAGAGGCCTTTCGTCCGCATGGTCCTCTTCTACGAGGCTACCGCGGGCACGGCGATGTCCATCGCGTCCGGAAGGCAGGGGGGTCGGGCACTCGAAAACTGTCAAAATCAGAACCGAAACTATTTTGACCTTGTCTGTTGCCGCCGGCTGCCCGACCCCCCTGAAGGCGCGGCAAGGCGGAGGGCAGGCTGGCAGAGGAGTGGCTGGAGAACCAGTCCGCGGAGCGCGCCCTCCAGGCTGCGATGATGGGCGACGCTGGCGACGAGACGCTGCAGCTCATCCGGTTTTTCGACACGGAGCAGTTCGATCTCACGAAGCTTCAGCAGGCTCTGGTGGACTACCACACGCGGCTGCGGGCTCTCTTCTGCGACGGCCTGTGCATCGAGACTGGCCTGACGAAGACGATGCTGGATACCCTTCGCTGCCGCCCCATGGTCGTGAAGCTGAAAGGCGGAGCCGTCAAGCAGCTCGGGGGGCAGGCTAACGGCGTGGAAATGGCCCATCATGCACTGAGGCAGTGCTGGCCGGGCCCTTTCTGGCACCAGGGCTGGTGCTCGGCTCCTCCGCGGAGGCTGAGGCCTGGTGGAGGATCCGCGCGCAACCTGAGCTCAGAAATCCGCTTGGTCAGCTTTGCAGTCAGCGCGCGGTCGGCGATTTTCGATCATAGGTCCCTGACGCAATCATTGACAAGTGCCTTGGGCGGATGGCCGCGTGGTGCAAGCTGGAGGAAGAGATTTCGAAGGGCGAATTCCCAGGCCAGGTGGGCCTATGGAAGCATCTGTCCCCCAATTGCTTCACCGTTTCACCCCGAAGGTGCCCGCGCACCTGTAAGTGGGTTCTCGGGCAAAATACACTGAGTATCCCACCTATTTATTTTTACTGGCCATGCCATTGTAACTCATGCTCCTCCTCCCCCTCCTAAACCTGCCTTCCCTTCCTGCCTGTCTCCTCCTCCCACTCCTCCTGGCCCCCTCCGCCTCCTCAGTTGTTTTATCAATTGTTCCTTCCCTCCAGATCTCTCCTTATTCTTTCTCCCTGCCTCCCTCGCCTCATCTTTCTAAATAGCTCCCTCTCTTCGCACCTGTCTCAATTAGGATGGGCGCTCTGGTATCCTACGGGCGCGCTAGGTGGGTCAAGAAGATAACGCCGTTAAGATGATACCCCCCCCCCATCCCATGATCACGTAAGTAATGGGGGGAGCGGGGTAAGGAGGGTGGAAGGGATTGAGAAAATGAGGAAGGTGATACGGGATAAAGGAGGAGAGTGAGAGGCTGGAGCCCCAGGTTTAGGTGTATGTAATAATGCGCATGCTTCGATGTTACCCCTTGCAACGAAGGCGCTGATCGAGGCCCCAACTTGCGTGCCCACCCACTCCTTCTTGTCACCACTTCCCGCCATTGGAGTTAGTGTCCGAATCGGGAGCGGGGAAGGAGTTGAGGTTTGCGTCATTCCCAGCCCTCCTTCTAGCTTGGTCCCCCTGCTTAGTTTAGCTTGGTTTCTTCAGTTTAGTTTAGGGCGGTTTGGCCCCCCATGTTCCTCTGGAGCAGCTTGCCCAAAGAAGCGATGCATTAGTACGGGTAACCCTGCGCGAGATCGCAGGCACCAGGGTGTCCGCGCTCCTCTTCCGCACAGTGAGAGCAGCGCTTACTGATGAAATGAGAAAGGGTAAGCACCTCCTCCTTCTCCTCCTTCTCCTCGTCTTCCTCATCATTCTCCTCTTCCTCCTCTTCCCCCCCTCTTGCATTCCTTCCTCCACCCCCCCCTCCTCCTCCCCCCGCACCTCCTCCTCCCCCTTTCTCAGTGGCGTTTCAGTTTCAGAGTGCTGCTTAGAAAAAGTGCATTGCGCAAGCCAATGTTATTGGACATCCAGAGGCTACGAGCTGATGCAGGCGCTGGGGCCGTTCAACTTGGAGATGCGCGTTAAGGGCATGAAGATGGGGGAGAACTTCGCGAAGACCGCCTTCAAACGAGTGTGCAATGTGCTGAAGTTGCCCGTCGAAACCGCCTACGAGGAATACTGCTACTTTCTACCGATGGCGGTGCAGCACTACCGGCAATCACCAAACACATTCAACGCTTGGAAGACAGCACTGTCCCGTCGGCCCCGCGGCACGCAAACATTCGGTGATGTTCTCGCAAAGCTGGTCAAGAGAGTCGGGGCCTGGGGCGCCTCAACATCGGGCGTGGAGCAATCTTTCGCCAAGCAGCGCACCACCCAGGGCTTGCACCGTAGCGAGATGACTGAAGAGCACGTGAACGTGGGCGCGCATATCATGGCCAGGAAGGACGGCGACCCTTTCCTGACTAAGGGCGACGAGGAGCAGTTCATCGAGAAGGCGCGGAAGGCATGGGCTGTCAAGTTCGGCAACGCGCGGTCCAGGGGCGAGCGCCCCAACAGACTCAAGGGCAGGGCAGCCAAAGCCAAGCAGGACGCGAAGCAGACAGAGAAGGCGTGGCTCAGGGGCAGGCGTCGCGCCGTTAAAGCTGGGGCTCGCAAGGGGAGAGTCGTCCGCCAAGTGGCCTCGGTGGATGAGCACTGGACGGCTGGACACCAGAAGGAGTTGGACTTCCAGAAGAACAAGCAACATATCATGAAGGCGCAGGCCTATGCCGACGGCGCGCTTCTCGACGACGAGATCACCGCAGACTTGGCCATCAAGAAGCAGAAGCGGGACGAGAGGATGGCTGAGCTGTACGTGGAGAGGAGCCGTGAGCACGAGAAGCACCACCTCCATAGGCATGTCCATGAGTACAATCTGCAATATCACCAGAACGTTTACGTCATAGAGGAGGTGTCCACGCCAGGGTTGCTCAAGACGATTCGAACTAACAAGATGTTCGTGACTCCCGACAAGGGCTGGGCGGACATTTTCGTCGTGAAGGACGTGGTGAATCCTGGCGAAGAGATTTCCTGGTTGCTCTCGCTGGCCGGTGGCATCGCGTGCACCCGCGACTACATCGAGACGCGAGGAGCGAAGGGCTTGGCGCTGAAGTACCTCAGGGCCATGAAGACCAAACGCCAATTCTGCATGACGGACGCGTTCGCGACGGCATATCCAGGGGCAGCGACCGCCATCACGACGCACATTGGCAAGAACTGGAATAAGTGGAAGCCCGTTACGGCGCTTGAGATCCAGACCAAAAAGGCCAATCCGAAGACAAAGATGAGTGAGCTCCTGGTCTTCGCATGCGAAGGTGAGATGGCGAATGCGACCTTCAACGGCGTCAAGAACACGTTCTCGGGCATTTCCGCCCTGTCGTTCGTGCGGAAGTTCGACCATGCGGCGCCCTGCCTGAACGCGTGCGGCGCGTAGGTGGGTTTTTCGTGTACGTAGTGCTGGAATTTAATGTGATTACCCTCCTCCTCAAACTCCTTACCTGCATATCCTCCCCTTATTCGCCTCCCCCACCTGCCCATCCCTCCTCGTCCTTGCCGGAGCTGCTGCTTGCTTCTGTTGCTCCTCCTCATCCTCGTCTTCCACCCGATGATGCGAGAGTGGGAGGGGAAGAGTAGTTTGACCCCGCTCCTCATCGCCCCCCTCCTCGCCCTTCGTCGGTCGCGGCCCTCGGCCCGTCGCTCGGCCTCTTTCTTTTTCTGCCCCTGGGGGTAACCTGGCTATGGGGCGCGGGGCGGGTGGCTGATGTACTAACATGCCTGGAGCGCCGTGCGCTCCACCCGCGCCCCCGACCCCAGGCCCCCCCTCGCTCGGCCCCCTCGAAGGATGGAGCCGGGCCTGGAGCCGCAGAGCCTCAGCCGGGCTTAGAGCCTCAGAGCCTCCAGGCGCTCGGGCCTGGAGCCGCGGAGCCTCAGGTGCCGTTAGTTAGTGCTCATTTTTTCGCCTCCTCCTCCTCCTCCTCCTCCTTTTTCTGTCCTCCTCCTCCCCCTCCTTTCTCATCTACCTACCTCTTGATCGTGCTCAGCCTCCTCCAGGACCCAGGACCTCATACTCCCCCAACTCCTCTTCGTCGTCTTCATATTCCCTTTGTCACCCTCCTCCCTCCCCTTCCTCCTCCTCCCTCCTCCTCCTCCCCCTCCCCCTCCCCCTCCCCCCACTCCCCTCCTCCTCTTGTCTCACATCGGCAGGCGGGCGGGGAAGCTCGAGGCCTTAGCAGACCCACGGCTTCTTCTGGGAAAACGAATTTCGAGGAATGCTGCGAGAATTGCGATGAGGGCGATGAGGAAGATGAGGACGACGAGTGGATAAGCGAGATACGAGTATGAAGAATAGAAAAATGATGACGGAGATAGGACGATTACGAATAGGAGCAGGCGGAGGATAGGTCAAAAGGGGCAGGAAACAGAACACAGTAAAAGGGCGAGGAGGCGGCTGCCTGCGCCAGCAACAGCAGCACGATTGCCAGTTTTCTTTCTTCCTTCCGCCCCTGCCGCCCGCGACCCGATCTACGACGTGCTGTGCTTGATGTTCGTGTAGGCTGGGGCAGCTGGGAGCATCCCCCGTCGCGATGAGGAGGATGAGGAGATGAGGAGGAGAGGATGATGATGAGGAGCAGGATGACTCCGCAAGCATAGCTATAATAAGTCCCCCGCACTCCCGACAAACAAACAAAAGACCGCAACGAAACCCCAACTCTGTTATCCTCTTCCACCTCCTCCTCCGCCGTCTTCTTCTCGTGGGGCCCTCCTCAAAATCCTCACAAACCCGACCCCCCAAATGCCCGAAAGTACATGGTAATCAAAAGTTCTCCACCGAAAAAGCTGCACAGGGGGCGCGGTGGTAACCAAAATTTCTCCCGAAAAAGCAGCACAGGGGTATGCGGTAACCAGCGGTTCTCCACCGCCCTCTCATCCGGTAGGGTACACGGTAATCGTGTTGCCCTGGCAATTCCCACCGCCCTCTCATCCGGTAGGCGGGTGCATCCGCCATTCCGACTGTATGAACCCCTGGGGGGCGGGCCACAGGGCCCCATACAGTCGGTAGCCCCGCCGTGTGTATGGGGGTCAGTGAATGATTTAGACACGCCCAACCCCAGGTGTGTATGTGACAGGGGGTGCACCCGCACAGCGCTGCATACATACTTGCACCCTGGCATGTTTGACTGGGCCACAGGCTTGCATACGCTCACGGGGGCATGTGCCTGTATGGCGCGCTGTGTGGCACCACGCAGCGCCCCATACAGTCCCGAGGAAAATCGTTGAGTTTCTGACCGCAGCTCAGACGGTAACCCCATGTGAAAGACGTTGTCGGACCTCGCTTGATTCACCCCCCCGCTCGGTAATCGTCGCTGTCCGACCTCGCTTCATACACCCCCCGCTCGGTAATAATCGTCGCTGCGCGACCTCGCTTCATACACCCCCCGCTCGTTAATCGTCGCTGCTCGATCTCGCTTCATGCACCCTCTGTCTGGTACTTGTCGCAGGTCCAATTCCATCCACTCCTCGAGTGGGGGCCAGCAGGCGTGCGGTCAGTCCAGGTATGTTACACAATGTCTCATTGCCCTGTGAGCTTTGTTCTGCTTTGCTCCAGTCATCATGCACCCTCTCCTCCCCTGCCCAATCATAGCCATTTTTGGCCAAGCCATTTCGGCGTTGCAGTTTTCGCAGCGGCCCCAGCGGGCGACTTCATCAGACACCAGCAGTATCAGTTATCAGCAGATCATGGCGCCAAAGAAGGAACCCAAGGTTGCCAAGGCCAAGGCCAAGGCAGCCGCGGGGGGAGGCGGTGGTGGAGGTGGCGGCGGCGGGAGTGCTGCCTCAGCAACGGTTTCGCAGCAGCGGGCGGACAACTCCAAGTACATGCAGTTGGTGCAGGATGACGTGAATGTCGTACTGGAGCATGTGCCAGATCTCAGGAGCAAGGCGCCCCTTGGCCTGGCCGAAGGTGGCTCCACTGCGGGGTTCAAGATGGAGACGATGCTGAGCATGTATGGCAACACTGGCCTCTACGACTGCGGCTTCAACCTGTCCCTTCTGTCCCTCAACTCGCCCACGCCCGAGCTGCCCCTGTCCGTCAAGAAGAAGAACCAGCTGCTCAACGCGTACTACTTGAATCCGCGCAGGTGCGATAAGCTCACGATCGGCGTCGACAAAGATATCTCCAAGAAGGACATGGAGGCCCTTCTGAAGGAATACAATGTACCAGCATGCTGTCCCCTGGAGCACCTTCACGCTTGGTGGGCCGGCTTCGCCGTGGCAGTGCGCCGGGGGGACGAGGATGAGATCAAGGAGTGGATCAAGGCCTGCATCACCACCGTAGTGCACTTCAAACACATGGTCAACGAAGACTTCATATGGAAGTCCATGCAAGGCCGCGAGGACATCGCGACGGACTTCGAGGCCTTACGCTGCACGCCTTTGATGCGGGTCCTGAACTTCGGCGCTTTCAAGGTCCGCCAGGAGCAGCATGGCAAGGTGTCGGTGGCGGACTTGGTAGCGAAGTATAGGGAGCACCTTGACTTGTCTTCCAGGTCAGAGAAAGTCACTGTTGGCTGGGTGGACCAGGCATGCACTTTCCTGAACAGGATGTACAACATCCCTGGAGTTGCGAAGCTACTCAACGAGGCGGAGGACCTGCCGTCGGGAACGAATCCTCTCGAGGGCACTAGCAAACTGCAAGCCATCATCCAGAAGGCCCGCACCCCCGACAAAATCATGAAGGTCGTGGAGCACGTCCTGGACGCCCATAAGTCTGGGTTCCTCACCACTCCTCCATCCTACGCCTCCTTCATGGGCCAGACGTCCGGCAGCTCAGGCAAGGGCTTGGTGGGCCTCATTATCTTCAAGTGGGACGTGGCGTACAACATCCTCAATGACTGGGTGCAGGCCCATCCGTTTCCAGCAGAGGCCCTCGTCGAGATGAAGATGGTTCTGGGCAGCATTCAAAGCTACAGGTCGAAGTGCGGCTTTCCCAGCGACAAGAAGGACATAACGTTCAGGGCGGGGTGGCGCAACTCTTGCGAGGAGCTCTTTGTTTTCGTGGAGGCCGCCCTGTTTGACACTATGTATGATGCCCGCATGAAGGAGGCGCTCAAGTCCAACTCGGGCGCGGCGGACGCGGTGGCCAACCAGTTCAGCGAGTTCTTGCAGCCCATTGCGGACATGGCGAAGGAAGAGGCCAAGGACGAGGGAGGGCAATCCTACAATAACACACACCCTCGTTACCCTTCTTCTCTACCCCTCCACCCCCTACTCTGGGTTGCCCCCCTCCCTCATCGGAGGGGGATATACCTGGTGGCGGCACGGGCAGTCCGAAGCTTTATATCGTTAATGTTTTCTTTCCTGTAGAAAAACGTCTTCAAACATGAAACCTGACGGCCGGCAATGCATTGCTATGTTTCCGCTTCTTCCAGGAGGCGGGCGAGGGCGACGCTGATGAAGCTGCCGACGATGATACTGTTCAAGCATCTGTGGGTGAGAGGAGGCCCGCGCTGCCCGCTAGCCTGATGAGGAGAGTGCGCTCCAGAGACGATGCAGGGATGGGCGGCGGGTCGGACGACGACGACGAGACTCACCCAGAGGACGAGTTCACAGAGCACTGCGCCAGGCTCATCAGCACGCATGTGGCGTTGATTGCTGACAAGGGTGGCTCTGACAAAGCCCTGGGGGAACAGATCGCGGAGACTGCAGCGGGCAAGTACACGATCAAGGATCACCTGATTCCCGCGGGCAAGGGTTCTGTGTTGTTGGTTATCGACCCTGCCAACATGACTGAGAGCAGCGCCCACCCGCACCTGCGCAAAGCCCAGATTCCCGCCAACATGGTCGAGCGGTGTGTGAACTCGGGGTGCGTGGCCCGTTCCATTGCCCATTCGAAGAATTCAGACCCTGACCCCTCCGAATTGCTTGGATGCGACGACCTGTGGTTGCTGTTCGACGGCGGCCGGCAGGTTGAGAACAACCTCGTGAAGCCTTTCAAGAGGGCGACGAATCGGAACAAGTTCCAGCTCATGCTCTCTTACGACGAGGAGTCGGTGCTGACGAACATCGGTCGCGTCAGCGCCATGGGGTCGTTGAAGCTCACAGAGGTGGTCCACCTTGTATCCAGCGCCGACTGGACTTGCGCTCGCAGGGTGCACGCGCACTACAAGGGCAGCAACTTCAGCGACCAGTTAGGGCTTATCAAAGCTGACGACTGGGATTCGGACTCCGTGTGGAAGCTGGGCAGGAAGGATAAGAAGACATTGATGGGCCGGTTCAAAGTGGACGTGGGTGGATCAGTCGATGCAGGTCTTGCCGTTACCTCGAAGTGGAAGACGAAGGAGCAGGAGCCAGTCTGGTTCCACCAGAAGCCCTACTTGCTCTGCGACGAGCTGGTGCACTCGTACTTTGGGAAAGCCGTCATTGACTACAGCCCCTCATGCGGTCATTTTGCAATGTCATGCATGCGCAGGAGGCTGCCGTACGCGGGGATCACTTGCTCGGAGTTTCACAGCGAGGAGCTGCTCAAGCACCTCTTGGAGGAGGTGAAGAAGGCGGTCCAGGATCCCAACGGCGCGCTCTACAGGGAGGAGTTCGCGAAGGGCGGGGATGACGATGATGGTGGCGACAACGACGGGCCCCCGAAGAAGAAGCCGAGGGGCAGCAATGACAACAAGGGCAACAAGGGCAGCAAGGAGACGGGCGAGGCGGGCAACAAGGGCAGCAAGGGCAGCAAGGGCGATCAGGGCACCAAGGGCAGCAAGTCGAACCTCATGAGCAAGCTCAAGGGCTTGATGGGCACCGAGGACGCCAAGGAGGAGGAGGAGGAGGATCCCTCTGATGAGTGAGGACGGCGCTTGATCTGTTTGTTGTGGCTGCTGGTGCACAACGCTGGGGCAGGCTGCCAATGATTTTTTGGCTGACCTGTTCTTTTCTCTTGGCCATAGGCCGCCGCGTGCAGACATAAATCATTCCTTCTCCTTCTCGCTCCTCAGTTGACCCCTCATTGCCTCCTCTTTCGCGTCATCAGTTGGCGCCGCCATATGAATGGGATGATAAGCCTGCCGGTAGTCCTCCCCCTCTCCTCCAGTTTGGTTTAAGACCAGTGTTAAAACGAAAACACATATATGACTCTCTCTCTCTCTCTCTCTCTCTCTCTCCCTCTGTGCCCCTCAATGTTTCAAGCGTCAGTCTCACGGCCGTGGAAAATGGCATCCCTCTTTGATTTGCGCGCGATGCGGCGTGCAATAATATGCAGGGGGGTAGCGCTACTGGAAACATATATAGTGGGCTGGCAATATTCTAGGCTGGTGCGGTGCTGTGCTGAGCGTTATCGAACATTTGAAAGCACGTGCGCGCACGAGCTGCGGGGCGATGCAATGCCACACAGCGGAGGGTAGCCGCTTTATCCCAGCAGAATATACCCGATGCTAGCCCGCTGGATCCGTGAAGTGTAACATGACTTCCTCGTCCTCCTCTTGGTCGAGCTCTCCTCTTCCTCATCTTACTCCCCCTGCGCCTGTTCCCCCATCCATGCGGCCCAACCCTGGAGCTTCTGCGAAGAGGGATCTCAAACTTCTCTTCTAGTGCGTAAAACTCTCTTGAAGAATATGGGACGAGGATACGGGGACAACGAAGACGACGAGGAGAGGAGCGTGAGGACGAACTGCGAAACAAAACAAACACCATGAGGGTTACAAGGGTCCGTTGCCCTAAAGCCCCTGGGGGCCAAGGAAACCAACGCATATTGACGCCACCCTGAGCCACGGTCCGTCACCTGCCCCCGCCAAGCTCCAAGTCTGCCCCGTCACTACTATTATGATGATTGCTGGCGGCAAAGACACCCAGAGAGCTCGCCGGTGGTGCCGTCTCTGTCCTCCCCTACTCCTCCTCCTCACTCATGCCTCATTCTTTCCGTAGCCATTTGGGCTCTATATGCTAGCTGCCTGGAGTCTGGAACATCGCACTGGACTGTTGTAAGGTGTCGCAAGCCATGGACGATTGCTGGGATAGCGCTCACATTGCACGACAACAGAAAGCTACGACTCTGAAACATCGTCTTGAAGCCTCAGGCTACCGTGCGAAGCGTCCTGCCGGTAAACCTCCTGCGCCCACTCTGGCTCTCAAGAAGAAGAAAGCTAATGCGGCGGGCACCAGTGAGAATGTGATGGCGCGACGGAGCAGCAGCCCTGAAGTTACGGAGAAGAGAAGGATTTCGAAGCTTGGCTGCGCTGAGGTCCGCTCCAGGGCTGACATCACCGTGGGCAGTGACTGCAGCGGGCTGGGCGCGGAGATCTTCGGGCTCCTGAGCATTGGCATCGGCTCGAGGATCATTCGCAAGTTCGCGTCGGAGTCCGACGAGAAGACGCGGGAGGTCTACGAGGCGAACCATCCCAAGTTAGAGAAGATGTACAACTCGTGCTGCTTGAAAGATAGGCGATTCGGATCCCCGAATCCATGCGTTTGGCCCCCGTCGCATCCCTCTAACAGCCTACGGGCGAAAGGGGGACGGGCGTGCGGCAGCGCATGGATCTGCGCGTGTCTTTCGAATCATGAGGCGGGCGGGAGGCGCCCCTCGCGTGGACCACTACGTTGCTGGCCCCCCGTGCGGCCCATGGAGCTTGGAGGGGAAACGCGGCGCTCTCAAGGACAAGGGCACCGCCGAGGATGCAAGCAATCGCGGGCTCGTCTTGTTCGGCGTGGGTGGCTACATCATCTCGCGCCAGCCGAAGACCTTCATCGTCGAGGAGGTCGTCGGCATAACCACTGGGGATCGGCGCCCGGTGTTTGACAAGTTCATCAAGATGCTGAAGGACATCGCGTGCAGGAACAGGCGTGTCTATCATGTCGAGTGTAAGGAGGTCAACACCATGGAGATCGGAGGTGTCCCCCAGAACCGCCCGAGGATCTACATAGTTGGCGTTGATCGTTCTCTGGCCATCGGCGGCCCTGACGACATCAAATTCGACTGGCCAGAGACCATCAAGTGCCCCAAGCTGAGCGACTTCCTCAAGCCGAACAACGCTCCTAAGTGGACCCCTTACCTCAGAGACCCAAGCCGCCAATCTCGTCAGGCTTTGGGAGCTGGCCCAAGATGGGACTTCCAAGGACCCCAAGACCACGATGTTCGTTTTCGACATTTCCTCCAGCGAGCAGTTCGCAAAAGGCTACATGAAAGAGCGGCGCCCTGCGATTACGCGGTCTCGTGCTAGCGGAGGCGGCTACTACCTGTCAGCGTGGCAGCGCATGACGACCGTAAAAGATCTCACCAAGCTGCAGGGCTTCCCTACGAACATGAAGCGCCCTTCCACCACGGAGAGGCAGTTCGCCATGATGCTTGGCAATGCTACGACGGTGCCCGTGCTCAGCAAGATCCAGAAGATGGTCCTGGGTGCAGCTGGCTACATCAAGGACTAGATGAATGGTGTCTCTGTGCACTATTGGGGGTACTTCTTCTACTTGTGCCGGGTGCCGACGATCCAGGACAGCGACTACAGCCAAGAAAAAAACACCATCATCATTAGCATCATCATCATCATCATCATCATCATCATTATCATCATCATCACCATCATCATCATCAAAATCATCATCATTACCACCATCGCCAACGGTACTATCACAATCACTGCTACTACCACTACCACAGTCACTGTTACAACCACTATTATCATACATGGTGGGGGGAGGAGGGAGGGGGAGGAGGGAGGATGAGGATAGGGGGAGAAGGAGGTGTAGGAGGAAGGAGGGCTAAGCTGACCTTCGCCCGACTCGGAGCCTAAGGGCTCAAGATGGGCAAGCGGCGCGTTCTGCCGCCCTGGGCCCAGGGGAACCCTCCCCCACGGCCCCCCCCTCCTCGCGACGACGTCGCGGCGGCCGGGGGGGATGGCGATGACGACGCGGTGCTCAACGTTTTAAAACACTGAGGCTTTCAGTTACTTGTCCGGTGAAAGATGTTATGATGGTGTCCTAGTTTTGGTCCGGTGACAGATGTTATGATGGTGTCCTAGTTTTGGTCCGGCGAGGCAAAACTTGAACGCCGAGCGGAGACTTGGGCAAAACGGAATGGGAGACGGGGAGAGAGGAGAGAAGAGAGTAGTATTCATATCGTGTAATGGTGGGGGAGGAGGAGGACGACGAGGAGGGAGGAGAGAAGAGGGAGCGAGAGGGGGAGGAAGACGAGAGGGCGATGTATGGAGAGATGATGTGGGAGTCAGGGGAGAGAACTCTGGGCCCCATGAGGAAGGAGAACTGGGTCTCCTTCGTTTTCGTCGAGATGCTGCGTTGAGCGAACTGGGTGATATGAGGCCTCGGGGGTCTAAAGGGTCTCTCAGCACTCGGAGCCTGCCAGAGTTTCGCGTTGGTCGGCGCAAGTTCGAAGCTTTTCAGTTGAAGGGCTCCCGCTCTAAGGGGCCGCGCGGGCCTTGCCGGGCGAAGTGACTGCGCGAGGAGTGCTACTTGAGGGGGAAGTGTGGTTGAAATAATGCATCCTCCTCCTCCCCTCCTCCTCCTTCCTCTTCCTCCCCCTCCTATGCCCTCCCCTCCTCTCCTCTTCCTCCTCTTATTCCCCATCCTCTTCCTCCTCCTCCCCTCCTCCTTCTCCTCACCAATCACGTCTTTTTCGTCGTTGGATTGCCTGGCACTTGCTGTGTTCGCCGCTCTGCAGGGGACAGGGCGATCTCTCTCAGCTCGGAATCCCAACTTTCAGACGTAATGTGTGCTACAGGTATCTGCATTGAGTGAGGCCCCATCGGCAGGGACTGAAGATGCGCGGGGAGGCGGCCTTTGAGGTCAAGCCGAGCCCAAATAATTACATGCGATTTGCATTGCGTTGCATTCGCATGACATTTGAAAAGAATATTGCATTGCATTGAATTGCAATCGATTGGGAATATGATTTACATTACATTGCAGTGCATTGCATTCCATTGGGAATATGATTTACATTGCATGAGCATTGAAAGGAATATTCGCATTTGCACTGCATTGCATTCGATTGGGAATGTGATTTACTCCGTAGCCGTTTTGGCTCAAGCAAGGCTTGGCTCACGCCTCAAAGCTTAGCTCGGGTGCTTGGCTGGATCATGGTGCTGGGCACTGGCGGCTGGCGTCAACTGTGCGAGCAGCTCGTGGCAGGGCCTCCTAGCCCCCCGCTGTGCGACGACCTCTTCGACGAGCTCTTCGCCGACGGCGATGGTGGTGATGATGGCCGCGGCGAGGCTCAGCATCGCCAGGGGTGGCGGTATCGTGCCTCAACATCGGCGGTGGCAGCGCCTTGTCTCGGCGTCAGCGGTGATGGGGCTCATCACGAGCACCGTGGCTCGGCATCATCTGCGGCGGCGGCACCTTTG
>CAUYUJ010017668.1:25169-52669 GCA_963575745.1 Prorocentrum cordatum | reverse complement strand
CGGGCACGGTCGCTGTGCCTCTCGGCTTGCGCGTTGGCAATTCGATCGGCCCGCGGCCAGGACATTCCGACTCGGCGCCTGCGCGTCCGCTTGCGCCCGCGAGGGAAAAATATCCCCACCAGCCCACCCAGAAACGATCAGCAGGGGAGTTCGTGAATCAGAGGCGGCAGGACGCATGCAGTCGCGCAGCCGTCTTCGGGAAAACAAGGATCACAAAGAGCTTCCCGCATTGAAGTTTTAAGATGGAAGTCGGTGCAAGCTGCGATGGTGCTTCGATGAAGGGTGAGGGGGACTCGTAATGGCTGTTGCACCGATTTGTATCTTAAACTCGCGTGTGTTTCGAAACGTGGAGGAATCTTGGGGCTGTTTTGGGATTCTCTTCGGCCCCTCTTGGGGCCTCCTGGTGCTCTTTCTTGGGGCTCTCTTGAAGTCATCTTAGGGCCTTTGGGGGGCTTCTTGGGGCTCTTGTGGGGCGTCTTGGGGCCCTCTTGGGGCTCTTTTGGGGGGTCTGGGGGCCTTTTTGGGGATCTTCTGGGATGCCTGAGGGGCCTCTTGGGGCCGCCTTGGACCCTTATTTCGCAAACAAAAAAAAACACGTGGGGGGGGGGCCAATTCCCATCGCCCTCTCGGAGGCTCAAACATGCCGTCTTAGGGCTATCTTGGCCCGCTCTTGGAGCGCTCTTGGGGCCGACTTGGGGCCCTCTTGGGCCCCTCTTGGGGCTGTCTTGGGCCTTTTGGGGGCCATCTTGAGGCATCAAGAGCCCATCGGAGGCGAAAAAGCGAGAAGGCAAACAAACATGCTTTTCCTTATCTAGTTGAATGATGTTGGGCTCTTGGGGGGGTCCTTGGAGGCCTCGGAGGGCACTTGAATGAAACCGTCTTGGTGCCGTCTTGAGACCTCTTGGACGTGTGTCGGAGGCTATCTTGACCCATCTACCGCTATATTCGGCCATCTTGGACGCCATTTTGTGCTCTCCGAGGCCCTCTTGGAGCATCTTGGGCCAAAAAGGACCCTCTAACCCCTCGCGGGGGAGCCCGTCCAAACGCATGGAGGGGGGGGGGGGGCGGTAAACCTCCCGAGCAGGGAAAGGAAGGAGGTTGGGAAAGGAAACGTCCTAGACCACCTGCGCCCAGAGGGCTGGTGGGATTGCTTTGATGACGTGTTCTACACTCGGCGTCGGTGCTGCGATGAGGCCCCATACCTCACCATTGTTTCTGGAAGTGATGCTCCGTGTTGGTCACTTTCGTTGCTCGATTTGTCAGGGCATTGGCCTAACGCATGCTTGCCAGCGAGGGGAAACTTTAGCGTCACGCAGCCGACGAGTCGCGATGAACCTGCAATTCTAAGCAGCACAGTTTGTGAGCTTCATGTTAAACAGCCAGTTTGTGAGCTTGACCTCGACCGGATTCCAAATCCGTTCTCACAATCATCGTTAGCAGCCCTCTACGATATCGAGGGGTTGGAGTCTGCAGCCTTGCGTTTCGACGCTGGCGCGCTTCAATGGGCTTGGCTGCCTCAGAGTAAGCATGTTCTAGACTTCTCGGAGTCATGCGCACAGCGGATGTCTTTGTGCCATTTGTTGGACGATGGGCTGGTGATGACGCCGTTCGGTATGGACTTCTCACCACTTCTCGCAAAACGCTGCGGACCTTCGCTGACGGGTAGTATCTGCTCACAAGATGCCGATGTGGCAAACATCCGCAGCGTCTTTTTCCCAACCCCTCAGTATCCAGCCGCCTGCGGCAGGTCCCGCCACATCGCGCCAGCCCAGCACCATTGGGTGGCGACGGCTCGGGGCCTCATATGTCCCGAGGCCTGGGGGAGCCACAGCATGTGACACATTGTTCCGCGCCGTGTCGGGGGTTCTCGTCTCGTCTTCGTCGTCTTCTCCGTCCTTTTTTGTGCTTCTGCGGGGCAGTCTTGGGGCCCTCGTTGGGTCAGTCTTGGGGCCCTCTTGGCCGTCCGGGGGTTCTCTTGCGGCCGTCGTGGGACAGTCTTTGGGCTGAATGGGACCGTCGAGGGGCTCGCCGCGGCTGTCTTGAGTTTCTTTGGATGCCCTCTTGGGCCAGCTCCAAGCATTTTGGGGGCCGTCTTGGAGGATGATTGAGCCAGGAGCTTTCTGAGGCCGTCTTGGGGCCATGTTGGAGGCCTCTAGGGCCGTCTGGAGCTGAAGGAAGGCCGACAAGGTGAAGGCGCCCAAATCTTGGAACACCAATGGGACATCAAAATCTTCGGCCTTCTCAGACCCCGCTGGGGGTTCTCAGGTCTCCCTGTTGGGCCGTCTTGACTTGGGGGCCACCCGGGCCGTCTTGAGGCCATCTCGGGCTTGGAGGCAACTTGGGTTGAGTCGGGCATGCTTCTCTACAGGAGGAACATTCAAGAGTAGTCCGGGGACGATTTATCGTGCTCCCTCGACTATTTTTGGTATCTTCTGATTTTGCTTAATGCTTCTTCCAGAAGCCGGCTGTGGAGCACACGCCCGACCTAAAGAGGCCTGGGACGATTTATCTTGCTCCCTCGACTAGTTTGAGTATCTCTTGATGTTGCTTACTGTTGCTTACTATTTTCAGGTATGTTTAGGTATCTCTTGATTTTGCTTCCTGTTGCCTCCAGAAGCCGGCTGTGGAGGGCGCCCCCGGCCGAGCTCTTGGGCCATCCGGGGTGGCCTATGCCTCGGCCGCCGCGGAGGCTCGCGGGCGCGGAAGCCCCTGGTTTTTGTGTACGAGGCTGGCGACCAGCAGAGAGCATCCGGCCCTGCCTCGCTCCACGGGATGAACACACGCACCACACGAGAAATTCCCAAAACACGCACGCGCCGTGGAGCAAAATCACACGATGGGGAAAGCACACACACAGTGGAGATAAAAAGGACCCCTGGCTTTGGTGTACGAGGCTGGCGACCAGCAGAGAGAATCCGACCCTGCCTCGCTCCACGGGATAAACACACACACACACACACACAACACACGAGAAATTCCCAAAACATGCACGCCGTGAACGCGAAATCACACGGTGGGAAAAACACACACACACACACCGTGGAGACAAAAAGGACCCCTGGCTTTTGTGTACGAGGCTGGCGACTAGCAGAGAGCATCCGGCCCTGCCTCGCTCCACACACGCAACACACGAGAAATTCCCAACACACGCACGCCGTGGAGCGAAATCACACGGTGGGGAAAACACACACACACACACACACTCTGTGGAGACAAAAAAGGACCCCTGGCTTTTGTGTATGAGGCTGGCGACCAGCAGTGAGAATCCGGCCCTGCCTCGCTCCACGGGATGAACAAACACACACACACACAACCATACATTCCCAAAACACACGCGCCGTGGAGCGAAATCACACGGTGGGAAAAACACACACCATGGAGACAAACAAGACCCCTGGCTTATGTGTACGAGGCTGACGACCAGCAGAGAGAATCTGACCCTGCCTCGCTCCACGGGGTGAACACACACGCAACACACGAGAAATTCCCAAAACACGCACGCCGTGGAACGAGATCACACGGTGGGAAACACACACACACATTGTGGAGACAAAAAGGACCCCTGGCTTTTGTGTCCGAGGCTGGCGACCAGCAGAGAGAATCCGACCCTGCCTCGCTCCACGGGATAAACACACACAACAAGAAATTCCCAAAACACACGCGCCGTGGAGCGAAATCACACGGTGGGAAAAACACACACTGTGGAGACAAAAAAGGACCCCTGGCTTTGTGTATGAGGCTGGCGACCAGCAGAGAGAATCCGACCCTGCCCCGCTCCACGGGATAAACACACACACAACAAGAAATTCCACAAACACAGGCGCCGTGGAGCGAAATCACACGGTGGGAAAAACACACACCGTGGAGACAAAGCGGACCCCTGGCTTTTGTGTACGAGGCTGGCGACCAGCAGTGAGAATCCGACCCTGCCTCGCTCCACGGGAAAACACACACAACACGAAATTCCAAACCCACACACGCAACACACGAGAAATTCCCAACACACGCACGCCGTGGAGCAAAATCACACGGTGGGGAAAACACACACACACACACACACTGTGGAGACAAAAATGACCCCTGGCTTTCTGTACGAGGCTGGCGACCAGCAGAGAGAATCCGACCCTGCCTCGCTCCACGGGATAAACACACACACACACAACAACAACAACAACAACAACAACAACAACAACAACAACAAGAAGAAAATCCAAAACCGCACGCGCCGTGGAGCGAAATCACACGGTGAGAAAACACACACCGTGGAGGCAAAAAATGACCCTTGGCTTTTGTGTACAAGTCTGGCGACCAGCAGTGAGAATCCGACCCTGCCTCGCTCCACGGGAAAACACACACACACACACAACACGAAATTCCAAGCCCACACACGCCGTGGAGCGAAATCACACGGTGGGAGAAACACTCACTGTGGAGACAAAAAGGACCCCTGGCTTTTGTGTACGAGGCTGGCGACCAGCAGAGAGCATCCGACCCTGCCTCGCTCCACGGGGTGAACACACGCAACACACGAGAAATTCCCAAAACACGCACGCCGTGGAACGAGATCACACGGTGGGAAAACACACACACACACACCCACACACACACACACATTGTGGAGACAAAACGGACCCTTGGCTTTTGTGTACGAGGTTGACGACCAGCAGAGAGCATCCGACCCTGCTTCGCTCTACGAGGAAAACACACAACAGAAAATTCCACAAAAACACGCGCCGTGGAGCGAAATCACACGGTGGGAACAACACGCACACACACATTGTGGAGACAAAAAGGGTCCCCTGGTTTTGTGTACGAGGCTGGCGACCAGCAGGGAGAATCCGACCCTGCCTCGCTCCACGGGAAAAAACACACACGCAACAAGAAATTCCACAAACACACGCGCCGTGGAGCGAAATCACACGGTGGGAAACACACACACACATTGTGGAGACAAAACGGACCCCTGGCTTTTGTGTACGAGGTTGACGACCAGCAGAGAGAATCCGACCCTGCTTCGCTCTACGAGGAAAACACACACAACAGAAAATTCCACAAAAACACGCGCCGTGGAGCGAAATCACACGGTGGGAACAACACGCACACACACACATTGTGGAGACAAAAAGGGTCCCCTGGCTTTGTGTACGAGGCTGGCGACCAGCAGGGAGCATCCGACCCTGCCTCGCTCCACGGGGAAAACACGCACAACACACGATATTCCAAAAGCACACACGCCGTGGAGCGAAATCACACGGTGGGAAAAAAAACACACCGTGGAGACATAAAGGACCCTTGGCTTTTGTGTACGAGGCTGGCGACCAGCAGAGAGAATCCGACCCTGCCTCGCTCCACGGGGTAAACACGCACAACACGAAATTCCAAAATCACACGCGCCGTGGAGTGAAATCGCACGGTAGGGAAAAACACTCACTGTGGAGACAAAAAGGACCCCTGGCTTTTGTGTACGAGGCTGGCGACCAGCAGTGAGAATCCGACTCTGCCTCGCTCCACGGGGTAAACACGCACAACACGAAATTCCAAACCCACACACGCCGTGGAGCGAAATCACACGGTGGGAAAACACACATTGTGGAGATAAAAAGGACCCCTGGCTTTGGTGTACGAGGCTGGCGACCAGCAGAGAGAATCCGACCCTGCCTCGCCCCACGGGAAAAGCACACAACAAGAAATTCCAAAAACACACGCGCCGTGGAGCGAAATCACACGGTGGGAAAACACACACACACACACACACCTGTGGAGACAAAAAGGACCCCTGGCTTTCTGTCCTGAACCCGGTCTGCTACTCGAGCTAGGTCCACGACGCTATTCGTATTTCTCAAGTTCTCTTTACAGGCGCTGTGGGTATTCTGTACTTAAATCGAGCTGTAGCACAGCTACAGAGCTGGTACGCACAGAAGCCGATCCAGAATCAT
The DNA here is from genome assembly GCA_963575745.1 of Prorocentrum cordatum. Classification (NCBI taxonomy): domain Eukaryota; class Dinophyceae; order Prorocentrales; family Prorocentraceae; genus Prorocentrum; species Prorocentrum cordatum. Next base: position 46,733 of record CAUYUJ010017668.1, on the reverse strand, counting down.
CAAGGGCGTTCGGCTGAAGCATCTAGAGCTCTGAACAGAGTCTGCTACTCGAGCTAGGTCCTCAAAACTATTTGCATGCGACCGATTTTTAGAGTTTTTTGGCTCTCGCTTAAGCTTCTTTCACGTGTTCCGAGGAGCGCTGGGCAAGGATAGAGCTCTACGAGGTCCCCGGCGGTAATCTGGTTGACGGTTTACCGCCGGTTCCATTGGCAAGACAAATCTCGACGGATTTTTTGGTGACTTTTGGTCGGTTGAAAATTTTGTTCTCGAAATTCCTCAATTCGTTTGAGCTCTAGTATTTTTTCCCGTGATATTCGATCTTATTCCCGCTCGCCGTCTTGATCTCAGCTCGATCGGGTACCTTTTACTGCCAAAAAGCACTGCGGCGGGATCGGCCGTTTCGGGTCATCCTGACACGCAGTGGCGGTTTTCTGTACATAACTCGAGCTATAGGAGGGTGCTGGCGGATTGCGCCCGCTTGATGTGACAATCGAGGTCCGCCAGGGACTCCCGATGTTTGGCCAGCTGCTGAGCCTCCTCCTCGTAGGCTGCCCTGGCCTGGTCCAGAGCCTCCTGCGCTGACTGAACACCTAGTATGGAATCCTCGATCTGCTTTGACATTCTCTACATCTGACTGACGACCAGCAGAGAGAATCCGACACTGCCTCGCTCCACGGGATAAACACGCACAACACGAAATTCCAAAATCACACGCGCCGTGGAGCAAAATCACACGGTGGGAAAAAAACACACTGTGGAGACAAAAAGGACCCCTGGCTTTGTGTACGAGGCTGACGACCAGCAAAGAGACTCCGACCCTGCCTCGCTCCACGGGGAAAGCGCACAACAGGAAATTCCAAAAACACACACCTAGGAACAAACTCACACGGTGGGAAAACACACACACACACACACTGTGGAGACAAAAAGGACCCCTGGCTTTGTGTACGAGGCTGGCGACCAGCAGAGAGAATCCGGCCCTGCCTCGCTCCACTGGGAAAACACACAACACGAAATTCCAAAAACACACACCTAGGAACAAAATCACACGGGGGGAAAACCACACACTGTGGAGACACAAAGCGCACAGTGTGTTTCTGTTCCCCCAGTGTGTGAGTGTGTTTTTTCACAGTGCGTTTTCTTTCCACCGGAAATTGTTCCACCGCGTTTTTCCACAGATCAGAGAGCGGCAGGCGGCCGCGCATTCGCACGATCGAAGCCCCGTCTCTACCCCTTGCTCCCGCTGCTGCTGCTGCTGTTGCTGCTGCCTTGCACTGCGCTGCGCTGCTGGCGGGCTGCCCTCTGGAGGCACTCTATGGACTCAGGGGGGGCCCAAAACAATGCTCTTGCCCTTCTCAGTCCGTGGATGCTGCCCCTTCAGCATCGGGCTCCAACGGTGCTGCTGGAACGAGGGATCGTGGCGTCGGGAGGGGCGGGGCGGTGCATGCAGCAGTCCATTCTAGCCCCGTAGGAGATGGCAGAACCCTCGCAAGGCAGCACTTGGCATTCCATCGCGCCTTTGACTTGCAAGGGGGCACGGTGACGGATGGCTATTTTTGGGATGCCGACATGCCGGTTCATTATCTTCACTACCAAGCGCTTCACGAGCGCAATCTTATAAGCAGCAGCAGCAGCAGCAGCAGTGCGCCAGCAGAGTATCTATTACGCCGAGACGGTTACCTCAAAGTTGCGCGCTTCGACAATTTCGAAATATTCGCGGACATCCTAGATCGACTCTCTACTCGAGATAGTCTCAGCGAGTTCAATCCGGTGACAGAGTTCAGCTGGGGACTCGATTTTTACAGCAATTACAACATTTCCAGCTTGGACCGTTTGTGGGAACCTGGAACCGTTCTTTCCGCTGTGTTGTCAGACTACTTGGGCAGCGACTATGAGTTTCAGGGCCACCTGCTATTCTTCCTGCACCCCGCAGCAAACCGCTCTACCTATTCCAACGGGCCTTGGCACCACGATGGCGTTGGCATGCGGCTCAAGGTCTTTGTGTATAGGTGAACAAAAAGTGACATAAACATAACAACTCGGATATCCGCGCGGATTTCTCGGATCGGCGCTGGACCCTCTTCCCTGGCGCGCGGAGCGCGCCAGGGGCGGCGCCGGAGGCGCCGCCGGGGGGCCCCAGCGCCGATCCGAGAAATCCGCGCGGACCTCCGAGTTTTCATGTTTATGTCGCTTTTTGTTCCCCTAGCGTACCTCAGCGACGTCGACGACAGCACCCCGCACACGCTGATAGTCAACGGCAGCCATCGCTTCCAGTGGTACCCTCCGACGCACTACCGAGGACGCCTGCGGCGAGCCCCTGCCGCCCCCCGTGGCCCGAGGGGCACATGAGAAGGACACCGCCGGGCGGCAGACGGCGCAGCGCTCGCGAAGACGTCTGCGGGCAGACCGCTGGGCTCCACGGCTTCCCGGGGCTCTGGCGCCTCGTCCTGAGTCGGGCCTGTCCCTCTACAGTGGGGGTATTCAAAGATAGACACAAAATAGTCGGGGGAGGATTTTGTGTGATCATTTTTGAGTATTTCAGTTTATTTTGTTGACTGTCTTTGATTTTTCGTCCAAAATCCCCCTGTAGGGGGACAGGCCCAACTTAAGCCCCGTCCTCTGCCGCTGGCTCCGCCGCCCGGCTCGCCTGGCTGGCTCGCCGGCTTGCCGGCTGGCTTCCTGGCCGGCTCGGCTGGATGGCGGCTGGCTGCCCAGACGTGATCACGTCGTAGCGAAAATCAGGACGGCGGGTTTTCGGCCGTTTTCGGCGTCGTGGGGCCCTCGCCGGGCCTCGGGACCGTCAAAGAACGATTCAGGATGAAAAGCCGGTCCCGGGGAAAGGGTCGGGACTTCCGGGGACGCCGTCCTGAAAAAGTCAGGACGTCGCATGTCTGGGTGGTTCTCTGGCGCGGCTGGTTGGCTGGCTGGCTGGTCGGCTGGCTGGTTGGGTGGTGGCCTGCGAGGGGTCGCTGCGGATGCGCCGGCAGGATTTCATCGCATATTTGTTCTTGTGTCTGACCTGTGTCTTGCTATGCAGACGGTAGGTTGTGCATGGCTGCCATCACCCCTGTGTCACGGCGGGGGCTGGGCCGAGGGAAGGGGCAGACGACCCCAAATGGTTCCAGGAGACTCTCAGGATAGCCCAGGGGGCTTCTGAAAAACTCCAGCCCGACAGGCCGCAAGAGGCTTGCGAGAGGCTCCAAGAGTGGATTCGAAGTATCACATGTCTCACAACATCTAGTTTAGAATAACAAGAGATGTCTTGACGTCATCTGTGTTTCGACTAAGCATGGTTTTAAGAGCGCTTCGGAGGGCTCCATGCTGGCCCAAGAGGGCCCCATGATCGCCCGGAGCGGCCCCCGAGGCAGCCCGAGAGAGCCCATGGAAGGGTCCAAGACGGCCCAAGAGAGCCTCAAGGTGGTCTAGGACGGCGTGGAGGTTGCCCCAAGACGGCCTCTTAGACTCCGCGAAAAGCGCCAAGAGTGCCCAAGAGGACCCCGAGAGGCCCTCAAGACGCAGGTCCCCAGCCAGGAGGATCCCCAGACAGCCCACGAGGGCCCCAAAACGTTCTGCTGGCCCCGAGATTGGCCAACAGCGTGGCTAAAGGAGGCACAAGAGACGCCCCAAGAGAGACCCCTAAAGTCGTGGATATAGTCCCAAGCGGCAACACGCAGCAACAAGCAGCAGAAAGCAACATTGCGCAGCAGCAGGTAGCAGCATGCGGCAGCAGCATGCAGCTGAAAGTTACAGCAAGGATACTCAGCAGCAAGCGTCTCAAGCAGCAGTGAGCGCTTCACGTTGCACCCGGCATTGTTCTATACGAGTGATCGCGGCTCTGGGAGTGCGCAACAATTATATGATAAAAGGGATCGTGGTTTGGGGAGCGCAAGTCCGTTGTGTTGAATGACGGATCGGAGCGCGCACCCTTCGCACAGTTCACGGTGTGTCGTGGCTTGAGGGGGCGGATTTGTTGTATGACAAGACGTGCGAACATGTTTTTGCTTTGGAGTAACGCTAGAGGGGGAGTCTGAGGGGGTGAGGCGTTCGCCATGGCCGAACCAGCACCCTTGACGTGTGGTCTCAGAGCGGCCGTTTCGCGTGAGACGTCCCGTCAACATTGAGAGACATCGAGTGGAGCGTTTCTCGACGCTGGCCTCTAGAGCCCCAAGAAGGGTTTTCAATAGCTCACGAGGGCCCCAGGCGAGCTTCAAGAGAGTCCGAATGGGGCCCCAGGAAGCCTCCAGTATGGTATGAAACATGTCAGGTTCGTGCGCGACATACTCGCCCAACAGAATTCGAGCGAGTTGTTTCTCAAAGCGTGCCCTATTGATTTCCAAGAGGGGCATACGATGGCTGAAGACGGCTGACTGCGAGAGAGCCCAAGTGACCACATAGCGCTTCAGGACGTCGACAGACATCCTCCCAACATGGAGAATTTGAAGGAGGCGTCTCTCAGTCAGAGCTTGCCTCTTGGTATCCAGGAGGGGTGTGAGATGGCCCATGAAGGCTTCAAGAGGGGCTCAGGAGAGCCCAAACGGGGTCCCAGGAAGCATCCAATCTGGTCCAGGGCGCCTCGACGGGATTCCCCAGGAGGAGGAGGAGGAGGAAGAGGAGGAGGAGGAGGAGGGGTAGGAGGAGGAGCAGGAGGAGGAGGAGGATCAGGATAAGGAGGAAGAGGAGGAAGAGGAAGAGGGAGGAGGAGGAGGAGGAGGAGGAGCAGGAGGAGGAAGAGGAGGAGGAGGAAAAGAGGAAGAGGAGGAGGAGGAAGAGGGAGGAGGAGGAGGAGGAAGGAGGATTAGGAGGAGGAGGAGGAGGAGGAAGAGGAGGGAGGGAGGAGGGAGGAGGAGGGAGGAGGAGGAGGAGGAGGAGGAGGAGAGGAGGAGGAGGAAGAGGACGAGGAGGAGGGAGACGGGAGAACGTTGGAGGAGAGGAGGCGGAGGATGGTGAGGAGGGAGAGGAGGAACAGGAGGAGGGAGGTGGAGAAGGAAGGTAGGAGGGAAGGAAGGGGAAGGAAGGAAGGAGGGAGGCGGAGGAGGGAGGAGGAGGAGGCGGAGGAGGAGGCGGACGAGGAGGAGGAGGAGGAGGAGGAGGAGGAAGAGGAGGAGCAGGAGGGGGAGGAGGAGGAGGAGGAGGAGGGGCAGCAGGAGGAGGAGGAGGAGGAGGAGGAGGAGGAGGAGGAGGGAGGAGGAAGAGGAGGAGGAGGAGGAGGAGGAGGAGGAGCAGCAGGAGCAGGAGGAGCAGGAGCAGGAGGAGCAGGAGGAGGAATCATCATACTAATAATAAGAATGATACGGCCGCTAATAATGATTAAAGAAAGATTCGCATAACTGCTAATAATACTAATCATACTTGATAATATTAATCATGGTGATTCTAATCGTACGAAAAATAGTATTAATGGTATTGCTATGACGAATAGGAGTAATCATACGAACAATACGGATAACATATGAGTACGATTCTTAATAGCACTACTAGACATACGAACAATAATACGAATCATACCAATACGACGAATACCACTACCATTATTAATACCAGTATTAATCATAGTATTTCTGCGAAGAGGAAGACTCAGATTAATAATAATATTGAACATAACAATACGAAGCCGAGGCCTCCTTGGGTTCAGGCGGACGCGGAGGAGGAGGATGCGGAGGAGGAGGGGGAGGAGGAGGAGGTGGAGAATGAGGACAAGGAGGGGGAGGAGGAGGAGGAGGAGGAGGAGGAGGAGCAGGAGCAGGAGCAGGAGCAGGAGGAGGGGGAGGAGGATGAGGAGGAGGAGGAAGAGGGAGGAGGAGGAGGAGGAGGAGGACGATGAGGAGGATGACGGAGGAGAAGGGAGGAGGAGGAGGAGGAGGAGGAGGAGGAGGAGGAGGAGGAGGAGGAGGAGGACACGCACATGGCTGATGGGGTGTTCGATGTCCGCCGTGAGAGGGCACGGCTGACTATGGAGGGGTTGGTGCCTCCTCTTCACTGACCTTGGCCTGCTCTTCGCGCACCAATCTGGCCAGAGGGATTGCGGGGGTCTTAAAAGTGTTCGGGGAAGACTTAGAACCCTTGGGATCACGACCCTCTTGGACACGAGCGAGTTGAGTAGCCGCTCCTTGGTGGCTCACTCGAGTGCTACAGTCTCCAGTGAGCCCTCGACCCAACCCTTCAGAGTAGGATCCACAATTCTGGCAAACCAGAATACTCGTGGGATGATCAAGGTGCTCATAATAAAATAAATCATGGCCTTTATTATCATGCACGAGGTCTGACAGCTGCTTGCAGTGGCCTGGGCATTCCTTGGCCGCCAGCACTGCTCTCTGTTTGGTTGACTTCGTCTGCACCCTACACAGAATGCACCGATGATACTGCGCAATTGAAGCCCACGCATGTATCCGCCTAGGTACTCTGGGCTCACGAGGGGCCTCATGAGGCACAGGCGGAGGAGGGGGCGGAGGAGGCACGACCAACGACGGCGGCGTCCACGACGTCAGGGCAGAGGCAGCACCCGTGGGGGGGGGAGAGGCTCTTCTTTGGGGCGGCCAAAGCTTTATTCTTTCTGGGGGCAATCGCGGGTCACTCTCCCAGAGCCTGAGCAACGTACTTGAGATATTTCGTAACAAACTTCCTATCTTCGGCAAAATTGCACTTCTCATCTTCGCTGGGCTGAACGCCCTTGTGTGCTGCGGCCTTCGCTAAGCGATCCGCCGCGTCATTACCTTCCGCCATTCGACGGGCCTCGCTGCCTACGGGTAGGGCTTGTGTATCTTGATGGGCTTTGACCTTTTGGAGCCTCGACCCTAAAGGAAAGAGCCCTCGGCCAGCCAAGACTTTAAACCCAGCCCACAGATTGCGACGGGGGTACTCGGTGCCTTGATGCAGCACTAGTACTCCTTTGTAGTGATAATATATTACTTCAACATTGCTAGACAAAAGACTGGCCGCGACTGCAGCCAAATGCTCCGCGGCTCCCGACGTTTGTAGAAACATCTGGCCGACCCGGCCACTGAAATGGGCAAAAATTCCACCTTCTCTGAAACAAGCTACAGCGAAACCAGCAGCGTTGAGCACATAGTGCCCATGATTGGTGCAAGTGCCATCTAGAAACACTTCCCCCTCGCTGAAGGCCTCTTGAGGGTGATAACTTCTTGAGCACACCAAAATTCCCCAAACTCCAATCCAGATCCAGGAGGAGGCACTCCACGGAACTCAGGGACCAGCTGGAACCCAAGACGTAAAAGGGGGGCCTGGGGAGGGGGCTCTCTTAAACGCTGAAGCTCCGCATCCGAGAAGTGAGTGGCTCTGAGAACTTCAGTCTTCTGGCAGTGCAGTAATATGTGGCAGAGGTTGTCCGAATGATCTTCGGTCAATTGCAATGCATAACCCATGATCGCGGCAGTCTGGTGCCAACTCACTTCTGGTAATTGCGGGCCCACGGGGATATGGGTGGGCAGCTTCTGGGGCCTATGCAGCGAGGGGTTATAACAGTTATCCTGGACAACCATATCCAACAGCACGGGCCTATGAGGGGAGAGAGGGCAGGAGGCCAGTGCACGGGGGTTCTGGAGCCAAGGCGCGAGGCCTTGGCTGGAGACAAAATAGTCGAGAGTCGACTTGGTCTTCTTGGTTCTGTAGGTGGCTGTCGGGGGCGCGAGCGCGGCCATAGTGGACCTGGACAGAGACTCGGCCTGGGACAACCTGGTGGGGGCTAAATTGAACCCCCCCGCGACCAAAACTGGATGCGCTATGTCATCTTGAAGCTGGCCTATGGTAGCCAAGAGGTTTAAATTGGTCCCCGGGAGACCAGCAGCAGCTTGGAAATACGTTGAACACAAAGCAATGTTTGGGATCCCTGGGAGCTCCAGGATCACCCCAGACAAACGAGCGGGCTCACACCCCGAGGGAATCAGCAGAGGTTGGGCTCCCAGGTCCAAACCACCCCGAATCAAAATCGCGACTCCCGAAATCAGCTCATTGCTGGGGTTCACTGCAGCAGGAGTTATGTGGGCCAGCCACCCTTGAGACGCGCACCATTGTATCTGGCGTACAATGCTATCGCCTTCGGCTAACTTACACTCATGGGCACAAACGATAGTGACTGCGCTGGCATGCGGTGATCGCAAAAACTGGCGAACGGCAGTCCAGCATGATCCCTTGATGGTGGCTAGCTTATAATCCTGGTTACCCTGACGGCGGGACCTCACTTGCGACCGCTGCGGCCGCTGCAGCCGCCCTGGCCTTCTTGGCCTCGGGGCCGCCGTCACCCTGGATCTTGGCCATGCCGTTGGCGACCTGCTCCAGTGCCGCAGCAGCCCGCACACGGCCCTGCGACCCGCCCATCGGGGTCGCTTCGGCGGATTCGGCGAGCGGGGCGTACTCCAGCTCCATGTCGTCCACTGGCGTCGGTGCATGCTGGCCTGGGATGGGCTGGGGCGCTTCTGGCTCACCAGCTCGTTCGCCAACTGCGGGGGAGCCGTCGGGTTCCTGTGCTGGTTGAGACCCCTTGCCCTTGCCATTGCCCTTCGCCTGGGTCTCCACATGCATGGTGTGCTGGTGCTGCATGTTGTCGAACAGCTGCGCCAGCTCCGATACTTTAGCTCGTAGTTGTGGTGGGGCCTCCCCTCCTTCTGGCATGCGAGCAGCCAGCATGCCTTGGAGAGTGGTGAGCAAGTCCTCATCCTTGGATGCCTCGTACGCTGCTGCCTGGGTGGCGAGGTTGAGCTGAGACTCCAGGGACTGCACTTCTTTGGTGTTGATCTCAATCTCCTCGGCCAGCTTGCCGTGGTGTTCGCTGGCCTCGACGATTGTGTGCACCAGCTCCGTCGCTTCTTTCTTCTGGGCCGTGAGCTTCTGGCGCGCGACCTGCAATTGATCTGGCAGCGACTGAGCCTGCTGCTCCAAGCTCTTGGCGGACAGGGCCTGCGCCTTGGCGAACTTGAGCTTGCCCAGCGCTGACTCGTGCTCCTCTCCGTCTGGCTTCCGCTTCTTCCAAAACGTGACCTGTGCTTGGGCCAGGGCCACGGGATCTTCACTGTGGGTGTCGTCATCCGCGGCGGTGGCCTTTCGACCACCCCCGCGGCCCAGACCAGGGGGTAGCTCGGGTCCGCGGGAGCCGTGTCTCCAACGGCCTGGCTTGGACGGCGGCACTTGCTCGTCGTGCCGATCCTCCTGAGCTCCTCCGCCTCCCCCTGCTGGTCGATATGCGTACGAAGCTGTCTCCGAGCGCTGCTTGGATCTATTGCCACACTGGATGCAATGGCGGGCATTAACAGAACATCAAGCCCACCCTTTACACCCACGCTTCGAGCAAATGACATACTCCCCCTGGGCCGCCGCCATCCCCTGTCTCCTCTGCGCCGCAGCACACACACAGGCAATGGGCCCAGCAGGTGGCACTAGTGCGGGACGTGATTGTGCCTCTGCCTGGGGCTGACCAGGCTGGCACTGGGCAAAGGCGAAGGCTTGAGCCCGAACACCCAGGGCCTTTCCTGGATGGCAGTGCTGAGTCTTGCGCCTCCCGCGGTGTGCTCAGGACTTGAGCCAGGAGGAGGAGGAGGAGGAGGAGGAGGAGGAGGAGGAGGAGGAGGAGGAGGAGGAGGAGGAGGAGGAGGAGGAGGAGGAGGAGGGAGAGGGAGGAGAGAGGAGAAACGACAAGGAGGAACAGGAGGAGGAGGAGGAGGGAAACGGGAGGAGGGAGGAGGAGGATGAGGAGGAGGAGAATAGGAGGAAGAGGAGGGAGAGGAGGAGGAGGGAGGAGGAGGAGGAGGAGGAGGAGGAGGGGGAGGAGAGGGAGGAGGAGGAGCAGGAGGAGGAGGAGGAGGAACAGGAATAGGAGGAAAAGGAGGAGAAGGAAGAGGGAGGAGGAGGAGCAGGAGGATGATGAGGAGGAGGATAATCATTAGGTGGAGGAGGATTCGGAGGAGGAGGAACAGGAGGAGGGAGGAAGAAGATGAGGAAGAACCCGAGGAGGCGGAGGAGGAGGAGGAGGAGGGAGAAGGGAGAAGGGATAAGGGAGGAGGAGGAGGAGGCGGAGGAGAGGGAGGAGGAAGAGGAAAAGCAGGAGGAGGAGGAGGGAGGAGGAGAAGGAAGGAAGGAAGGAGGGAAGGAAGGAGGGACGGAAGGAAGGACGAGAGGCGGAGGAGGGAGGAGGAAGATGAGGCGGAGGAGGAGGCGGACGAAGAGGAGGAGGAGGGGGAGGAGGAGGAGGAGGAAGAGGACGAGTTGGAGGAGGTGGAAGAGGAGGAGAAGGAGGAGGAGGGAGGAGGATGATGAGCAGGAGCAGGAGGATGAGGAGGCTGATCAGGAGGCGGAACCATATTAATAATATTACTACGACTAAGAACAATGCGTACATGTATGAATAACGATTAATAATGCCACTCATGCGTGATCATATTAAGCATGGTAACCATAATAGTACGAATAGCCAAATTACTAGTATCCTTAGTACTAATACGGCGAAACATACGCATAATAATAATCATATGAGCACGATCAATAGTAGTACTAGGTTGATAATAGTACGAATCAGACTGTCAATACTATTAATACTGAACATATCAGTATCAATATGAATGATAATAATAGTAGTAATGCTAAGAATAATGATAATCATATTACTAAAAATAAGAATACTAGTAACACTGAGAAGACGAGGCCTCCTTTGGTTTAGGAGGACGAGAAGGAGGCGGACGAGGAGGATGAGGAGGTGGAGGATGAGGATAAGGAGGGGTAAGAGGAGGAGGAGGACGAGGAGGAGGAGGAGGAGGAGGAGCAGCAGGAGGAGGGGGAGAGGAGGGAGGAGGGGAGGAGGAGGGGAGGAGGAGGAGGAGGAGGAGAGGACGCGGAGAGGACGGAGGAGGGAGGGAGAAGGGAGAAGGGAGATGGGAGGAGGACGAGAGGAGGAGGACGGGAGGAGGAGGAGGAAGAAGAGAAGAAGAATAATAATAATAAGAAGAATAAGTAGAATAATAATATGAAGAACAAGACGAATAATAATAACAATAACAATTATAATGAACAGAATACGAAGAAGAAGAAGAAGAGGAGGAGGAGGAGGGAGTAGGAGGAGGAGGGAGGAGGGAGGAGGAGGGAGAAGGGGGAGGAGGGAGAAGGGAAGAGGAGGAAGAAGAGGAGGCGCAGGCGGAGGAGGAGGAGGAGGAGGAGGAGGAGGAGGAGAAAAGAGGAGGGTGAGGAAGCCGAGGCCCCCTTGTGCTTGAAGGTAGCCGACGACCTTAGTCATGCTTTAGTGGCCCAAAGATTGCCCAAGAGAGCGCTGCACGGGCCGCCAGCCTCCAGGCACTATTCGGGGGACGCCTCGGTTGCAACAACCACGTGGCGATACATATCGGCGGCGAGCGCAGGAGGAGGAGGAAGAGGAGGAAGAGGAGGAGGAGGAGGAGGAAGAGGAGGAGGAGGAGGAGGAGGAGGAGGAGGGGCGGGAGGAGGAGGAGGAGGACGAGGAGGAGGAGGAGGAGGAGGAGGAGGAGGAGGAGGGGAGGAGGAGGAGGAAGAGGAGGAAGAGGAAGGAAGAGGAGGAAGAGGAGAAGAAGGAGGAGGAAGAGGAGGAGGAGGAGGGTCGAGGCCTCGGGCGCTCGTTCGTGCTGCCGTTACAGAGGGGGGGTGGCAGTGAGAATCGGAGGAGGAAAAAGGTACCGATACCGCTACCCTTCGCCCGTTTCTCCCTTTGTCGGTCTCCTGGGAGGCCCTTGTCGCCACCGCCGGATTCGCTCGAAATCCTGGTCAGAACGCACCTCAGGAAAGGTCCAGAGATTAGCGGTATCGGTACCTTCCGATCTTCCCACGAGGGGAGGCAGTGAGAAGGAGAGGGCTCCACACGCACGCTGAGCGGAGTACCCAGAAGCACGCGTGGGCAGATCAGCGCGCAATTGGCCAATCTTCATTGAAGATTCTATAGAACGGGAAGAGGAGGAGAAGGAGGAGGAGGAGGAGGAAGGATCCTTGCTTCTCCTCCTCCTTCTCCTCCTCCTCCCTCCGCTCCCCCCCCCCTCCTACTCTCCCTCCCCCCCCTGCCCTTACCAGCTGGCGCAGGGTTTCACCCAATTCTGCCTGCGAGTGCCCGCTCCTGCTGCCCTGCCCACGTGCCCGACGCGCCTCGCCCTGCCTGCGGTTGCCTGCGCCGTTTTAACGTGGCTCTACGTCAACTCTCCAGGAGCCTTGGCACGCCAATGCTCATGCAAGCTCAAGGGCTCCCACGAGGGCGCGAAGTTATTCGCGTTTCGCGGTCCTCGTTCCTTCTCCCCCTCCTCCTCGTCCTCCTTTTCTCCCTTTGGAGGGGCAGCGCGGAAGCGCGAAGTACTTCGCACTTCGCGCTTCGCGCAGCGCGAAGCGCGACGTCGGGAGCCTGTAAAGCTTGACGGTACTCCAGGAAAACCTGGGGATCCATCGGCAGCGTGGCCAGCCCAGACAGCGGTGGGCGTCCCAAGTGCACAGGGTGGCGCAGCTCATCCGAGGTAGCCCTCGTCTTGTCCTCCTCCTCCTTTTCCTCCTCCGTCTCTCGTTTATGTGTTCTGAAGAATCTTCGGAACATCTTCAAGAGAGACGGCTCAGGCAAACGCAGGCAGAAGTGGGCGAGGCGCGCCAGGCACGTGGGCAAGGCAGCAGGCTCAGGCAACCGCAGGCAGAAGTGGGTGAAACTCTGCGTCACCTGGTCAGCGCAGGGGGGGGAGCGGGAGTAGGAGGGGGGGAGCGGAGGGAGGAGGAGGAGGAGGAGGAGGAGGAGGAGGAGGAGGAGGAGGAGGAGGAGGAGGAGAAGGAAATGGAGGAGGAGGAGGATGAGGAGGAGGAGGAGGAGGAGGAGGAGAGGAGGAGAATGAGGAGGAGGAGGAGGAGGAGGAGGAGGAGGAATACGATTGTTTTGCTGTGGACGGCTGCATGCTAGGCTCAAGACAGGACTAGCGAGCAGGCTAGACTGCACGGAAAAGCTATTGAAGACGTACTTGAGGGGCCCAGGCATTATCCGAGCACTTAGGCATCACGAAAAATCACGAAAATGTCGCAACGCAGGCCTGCTCCTGGAAATATCATCAGGAAGGCGAAACTGACAGCAGAGAAAGCCCATCATGTTGAAGAGGCGGCTTGACCGTTCATGTTGTAACCCACGGCGATCTCCAGGACTTCGACACAATTCGCGAAGGACAACTTACCGCCACGTGCGAATACCCACTGCGCATGCCGATGAACGCCATCAGCCCGCCACCAAGCGCGACGGAAACGCGCCTCCAACGGCTTCCACGAGCGAACCGGGATAGAGTGGGCGGCCTTCATGTATTCGAGCGTTAGCTTCAAGTGAGCACGCTCGCCCAACTCATCGTAGTCCAGCTCAGTAGGCACCGCCTCGTCCTCCACGCCTGGGCTGTTCCCCATGCTTGAATTAGTAGCCCCATCATGTAAATCTGGTACTGCCAACCCCTCAGGAAGAGGAGGAGGAGGAGGAGGAGAAGGAGGAGGAGGGGGAGGAGGAGGAGGAGGAGGAGGAGGAGGAGGAGGAGGGGAAGTGAAGCATCAACTCTGGAAACGGCCAGGCGGGTGAAACCAGCCAGGCGGGTTGGCGCGGCCATCTGCTCAGAATGGCTGGGCGGGCCTGTGTGTCGCCAGCCTGTGTGTCGCCAACGGATTTTGAAGGAGCGATGGTGATGATGAGGATGGTGAGGATGATGCTGATGATGCTGCTGATGATGATGCTGATGATGATGATGATGATGGATGATGATGATGATGATGATGATGATGATGATGATGATGATGATGATGATGATGATGATGATGATGATGATGATGATGATGATGATGATGGTGGTGGTGGTGGTGGTGGTGATGATGGATGATGGCGCTGATGATGCTGATGATGATGGATGGTGATGATGCTGATGAGGATGATGATGATGATGCTGATGATGATGAAGAAGAATAATGTTAATATGAAGATGAAGATGAAGAAGATGCTGATGATTATGCTGCTGCTGCTGCTGCTGCTGCTGCTGCTGATGATGATGATGATGATGATGATGATGATGATGATGATGATGATGATGATGATGATGATGATGATGATGGAGGAGGATGAGGAGGAGGAAGAACGCGACGAATCTGAAGAGGACGAACAGCGCGGAGTGGCGAGGGACAAAGATGCGCAGTGGGGAGGAACAGTGAGGAGGCGAAGCGAAGAAGAGGATGAAGACGACGATGAGGGTGAGGAGAAGGAGAAGGAGGAGGAGGGGGAGGAGGAGGGAGGAGGAGGAGGAGGAGGAGGAGGAGGAGGAGGGGGAGAAGGAGGAAGAAGAGGAGGAGGACGAGGAGGAGGAAGAGGAGGAGGAGGAGGAGGAGGAGGAGGAGGAGGAGGAGGAGGAAGACGAGGAACATGGAATGGAGCGCGCGAGTGACAGCAGGAGTCAGCAGTACGCAGCAGCAAGAACATGTGCGCAGCACTAAGCTTCAACATGTAAGTCCCGTCAGACGGCATCAAGCAGCCGCGAACGACAGCCCGACTGAAGTCATCAGTGTGCGTTGTGAGGTTCGGGACGTGCCCAGACGACCTGAGGCACCTAGGTTCGGGGGTGACTCGGCCCCGGGGTGTTCGCACGTGTTCAGAACAATGGAAGACACCACGTTCTGACATTCTGAAGTTCGGGGGTACGATTAAGTCAGCAGAAATCGTTTTTGAAGTTCGGAGTTTGTGGGTTTGAATATTTTCAGCACGTCTGACCTGCTTCGTTGCTTCGACAAGCTGGGCCGCGTAGCCTGGTGGACCCGCAAGGGGCCCGGCGGACTTTGAAAATCCGCAAGTTGGCCACAATAAGCTGAGCGAATCTGCAGTACAGTCGACGTTCGGGAACTCCATCGTCAAGATGCGCGGTCGTGCCGGAGGTGGCTTCGTCTTCGACACGAACGCCCTGCATGCCACAGACCTCGAGGGCAAGACCAAGTTCAGGACAGCAGCCGTTTTGGAGTTCGCAAGGGCCGGATTCAAGGAGAGAGTCCAATATCTCAACAGGTGATGTGCCGGGTGCTCGTGCGCGTGCGCTCGCGCGCGCTGCGCCTCCTGCCCGGGCAGCCGCGCCTGCCACAGCACCTCCGGCACGCGCGTCGACGTGGCCGCGCAGAGCGAGCCCAAGAGGTGGCGCGAACAGCTGGGCTCCGCAGAGGCTGGTCTGGGGGAGCAAAGAGTGGCATGAACATAAAAATTCAGAGGTCCGCGCGGATTTCTCGGATCGGCGCTGGGCCCCCGGGCGGCGCCTCCAGCGCCGCCCCTGGCGCGCTCCGCGCGCCAGGGAGAAGGGGTCCAGCGCCGATCCGAGAAATCCGCGCGGACCTCCGAGTTTTTATGTTTATGCCACTTTTTGTTCCCCTTATGGTATGGGGAAATGCTCTCCTGGGAAACGTCGCTGCCGGGCCGCCGCCGCCGCCAGACCCCGCGCTGCCGGAGGCGCCGGGCGTTCGCGAGGCGCGCCTTGGGCGCGCGCCTCGCGACCAGAGGGGTACGTCCCAGACCGGGTGGAGGGGTACGAAGACCGACAGCATTTCCCAGCAGGTGGCGGGGGTCTAAAACTGCTCGACTGGGAGGGCTGTGAGAGACCCCCTCTCTTCTATTCGGATGCAGCTTCTGAGAGGTCACATTCTGACTTTGCCCTGGTCTGGAATCCGGTTTCATCCGGCTCAATCCCGCTCAATGCGGCGTCATCCCAGCTAATCCAGGCCCAATCTGGCGCAACAGCCCCCCAATGAGGCTCAATCCTCCTGAATCGTTCCGACGACGCCCTCCCAGCAGTTGCCTCCTCCCTTCTGATGATTACATTTGGAGCACGCGGGCCCCCTCCCGGAGGCCCAGCATATGTCGGGAGAGCAGGCCTTGGCCCTTGCGCGCGCGCTTGCCGCTGCCCGAGGAGCCCACGAGGTGGTGCGACCAGCCGGGCTCGACCTGCACGCCGTGCTGGCGATTCTGTGGGCCCTTTTTCCGCCACCACTACCATATGTAGGAGAGGGAGGGAGGGGAGGGAGGGAGGGAGGGAGGGAGGGAGGAGGAGGAGCAGGAGGAGGAGGAGGAGGAGGGAGGGAGGGAGGGAGGGAGGGAGGGAGGGGGAGGAGGGAGGGAGGGAGGGATGGAGGGAGGAGGAGGAGGGGAGGAGGGAGGAGGAGGAGAGGAGGAGGAGGAGGAGGAGGAGGAGGAGGAGGAGGAGGACCTCCTCATCCTCCCTCCTCCCCCGACCTACACATGGTAGTGGTGGTGGAAACCTTGCCCATCACCTCTTCGTCTCGACGTCCTTCCGCAGCAGGGGCGGAGCGAAGACAGGGCGAGGGACAGCGGCGAGCAGCACGTCGACCCGCCCGTGCCGGCGTGCCGCTTCTCCCGTCGTGGGGGGCCGCTGGAGTCGCGCGCCGCCAGCGCCGGGGGCCCTGCTCTCTGCGGCCTTGGCGCCCCTCGTCGGCTCAGGCGCATCGCGCACCTGATCGCGCTTCGTTCGAACGCTGTCCGGCACGGTCGACCTGCGCACGCGCCAGCTGCCTGCTGCAGTTCTACCCCGCTCCTCGATCTTGGCGTGGAGGCAGTGTGGGACCTCTGGCTGACGGGGTGGAGCTTGTAAGCGTCGGTCGGTCGTTAGCTCGTTGTCCGCTGAGTGTCGCAACGGTCTGTATTTCCGCCCTCGGCTTCATTCCCCCCGCTGCCTCTGCCTCCGTGCTTGCTCCTCCTGTGCTCATTGCCCGCCTTTGCGACTACTGGTTGAAGCCACCACGGACTTCTTCGGGCATGCAGCTGTTTGTCGTCACTCCAGCTCTGCCTGTGCCTCCGTTCTGTCCTGTTCTCTGTGGCGTCGCCTCTCTCACCCGACGCCCTGCGGGGTGATGTCCTCCCTCTCCTTATGATGTTCCAACCTACTTTAGCCTTGATCACCAGAATGAATTTTGAGCACCGAGAAAACACCCCAAACATCGAGGGTTTTCACGTGTCGGGCCCTGGGAGATGCGGGCGAGGCGAAGCTGCGTGGGCGGGCGAGAGGAGATCCTCCTGTGGCTGGGCCGCGGCCGGACCAAATGTTTCTCCTCCGTCGGCCGGTGGCCCGCGGTGTCCCGCCGGAGTCCCGCTGGTGTCCCGAAATCTTCCTGTGGCTGGGCGGCTGGGCTGCGGCTGGACCAAATGTTTCTTCAGCGGCGGGTGGCCCGCAGTGTCCCGCCGGTGTCCCGCTGGTGTCCCGAAATCCTCCTGTAGCCGGGCCGCGGCCAGACCAAATGATGCTCCTCCCGTCAAACGGTGGCCCGCGGTGTCCCGCTGGTGTCCCGCCGGTGTCCTGCCGTGGGTTGTGCATTTCAAAACATCGCCGCTTGCGGCGAGCTATCCAATGCAAGTCTGCATGCAAGCCGACATGCAGACCGAACAGCACATCGAAATGCAAATCGATTTGCACATCCAAATGCAAATCGTAAGGCGCCGTGGGCGCCGCGGCGAGCTTTCCAATGCACATCGACATGCAAATCGAAAAGCACATCGAAATGCGCATCGAGATGCAAATCCAAATGAAAATCGAAAGGTACATCGTCATGCCGTGCTGTATGCTGTGCCGCCGTTGTCGCTGTCGCTCACGTGCACAATCACACTACTCACTACACTCCGCCCCACAGGCATCGTCGGAACAGCAAACACCACTTTTGCCCATTGCTGCCACCCCCCCCAACCTCCTTATCACCCGCAGGGTGGTCGTATAGGTATCTCTCTCCGCGCACGTATTATTCACGGCCCAGACACCTTAGTGCCCTTTCTTAGTGCCCTTCTTCAAGACACCCTTCCAGGTCAGGGCCAAGCTAAAGGCCCTCTTGGTCCCATTCGGGGCCCTTTCGGGCACCCTGGGAACACCTTTTGGGGGCAATGGATGAACAACAGAAGAGGGACTAGCGTGGCGCCCTGGATGCTCGAGCCCAGAGCTTGGTTTCTTGGAGCTCTCTAGGGTGTTTCTGGGGGACCTCTTGGGGCCCCTCCTGGGCCCCTCCTGTAGCCCTTGTGGTTTATCTTCAGCGACATCTGCAGTGGAGACCAATGCCAAGAAACACCCTGCTTGCCTCCAGGGTGCCCCGGGTTTCTTGGGTCTCGATGGTTTCGCTATGGAAAGCGTGCCGCTCCCACACCAAAAATCCATGGACGTCCTGGGGTCTCAGGGTTGGGTGTCTTGTGGAAGGTTTCTTGTGGACAGGCCTCCGCTGTATCTTCAGCAACACTTCAGGCCTCAGACGCCCGCCTGCGAAAGGCATGCTGCAGGCCGTCCGAGGCCAACTTGGGCCGTCTGCTTCGGTCTGGGAGGCATCTCTTTTGCTACCTGGTGCTCGTGTCGTATCGACGGGCGGCGACCCCGCCGCCAGCGTTCAGCGTTGAACGCCGCTGGCGACCCAGAATCGGTCGATGTTCAACGATCAGACGTTTCCGAAACGGCCGATCGTTCACGGTCGAACGATCCCCGCTGTGCGAGGGACCAACGACGGGGTCGACGCGACACGAACCAGCCGCAGGCCGTGTTGGACGCTCTGATTCCTCGTGCTCCCCCTTCAGCCAGGCGACCGGGGATGGGGGCAGGGGGAAGGGCCGTACGTATTCCCTGGAGGGGAGGAGCGGTCTCTGGCATAGCCGATCCGCTGCACCCCCCTGTACGCCCAGGGGCTTGGCAGGATCTGTGATGGCAGCGCTGGCGACAGAACGGCTGCTGCAGAGGAGGAGGAGGAGGAGGAGGAGGAGGAGGAGGAGGAGGAGGAGGAGGAGGAGGAGGAGGGGAAGGAGGAGGAGGAGGAGGTTCGCGAAAGAGAGGAGGCCACTTACGTGGGATTGTGGGACATTACATTTTTCTTTTGTGATCTTGTTCGTGCCGGCGCGATCGACCGACCGACACGCACACGCACATACACACACACAGAAACGCACACGCACACACAGAGACACACACACACGCACACACACACACACGCACCGACACACACACACACGCACACACACACACACGCACACACACACACACGGACACACGCACACACACGGACATACACAGACACACACACACACAGACACACACACACACACACGCACAAACACACACACGCACCATCATTTTTTGGTTGCTCCTCATCCTGCTGCTCCTCGTCGTCCTCCCCATCGTCGTCGGCGCCGTCGTCGTCCTCTTGTCCTCTGAAGGGCCCGTTGTGAGGGGGTGCTCAGCGAGTGCAGCTAGGATGCCCCAGCGAGCAACATGCGCAGAATTCTGCTCGAGTTCTGACACGGCGTCCATACTTGTGACCTCACTCCTGGAAGAAGAGACACGACGTGAACATCAAACTTCCGGTGCTCGGCGCGGATTTCTTGTATCGGCTTTGGGCCCCCTTCCCTGGCGCGCGGTGCACGCCAAGAGGGCCCAGCGACGATCCAAGAAGTCCGCGCGGAGCTCCGAAAGTTTGTGTCCATACAGTTTCTCTTGTTCGAGCTTCCCTTACTGAACCCACCCTCCTGACAGCCGAGCGACGAAACATCTCTACACATCCACTGCCCCCCGGCCGGGCCCCCCCTGGGCACAGGAGCTGTGTATAATACGCCCTCCGGGCCAAACCAGGAGGGCGTGGCGTCTACGCCGCTGCTGGGATCAGGACGGGCCTGACCAGGCCCCGAGATGCGACGCTGCAGGACAGAACTCAGCACCACAAAACAAGCCACGACCGGACCCCCAGACCCCATCTTCCTGCGCCTCTTGTCGAGCCGGATCGATCTGTGAGGGTCCCGGGCCCGAAGTGGAGCGAAACCGCCCGGCTTGAAAAAGTGGAGTCGCCAGGATCTCAGTGGGGAGCAGTGGGCGCGTGTAGATTTCTCGTCGCCCGATAGAATGGCGCTGGCCGCGGTTGCTGCCAGGGCCCGCCTCATCGCCGTGCTGCAGCTGCTGGCAGCCGCCGCGATCGAGGTCCGCCGGCCCTCCCCGCAGGCGCCGAGGGGCCCCCTGGGAGCGGGGACTGCTGCGAGCGGGGGCCGCTGCGAACGTCGGTGACGATGCTCCAATGTTCGGACGTGCTGCGAGTAGGACATCGACTGCAGAGCTGATTTGCCCCGAACGTAGTTGCCTCTTCGAGCCTGCGAGACGAGTGCGCAGAATGTTCGCAGATCTACGGACATTATACGCGTACTCTCCTTCTGTTCGGCGAGAAATCCACGTCTTGGGTAAATCAATTCTGCAGTCGATCTCCCACTCGAAGTAACGATGCTCAGATTTTCGGACGTTCTGGCCAATTTCGGCTTCCGCGGGCCCCAAGACTGTATTTGGCAATGCTCGGCATCCGCGGGCCCTCCACGGGCCCCAGGACCGTCAAAGAACACCTCGGGATGAAACACTGGCCCTCGGGAAGTGGCCCAGACCTTTGGCGGGCGGCCACCCATGGGAAAAATCGCAGCGCCGGCTGTCTGGGTTTTCCTCGGTTCCCGGCGGTGTTTCTCCTCGGGGTGCTCTCCAGCAGCTGCTCGCCTCGCCCGGAGTTCCAGGGGTGCCCGGGTCGTCCCGAGCGTCCAAGTTGCAAGTCGGGCGTGTCCCTCTACAGGGGGAATATTCAAACAGAGTCAAAAATGATACCGGAGAAAAGCCCCAATCATTTTTTTTAGGGCTGTAGGGCTATAGGGCTGTAGGGCTACAGGGCTATTGGGCTATAGGGATATAGGGCTACAGGGCTATATGGGCTAGTGGGCTATAGGGCTATAGGGCTATAGGGCACCCCCGGGCACCCCCGGGCACCCCCGGGCACGCCCGGGCACCCGGGCACCCGGGCACCCGGGCACCCCTGGGCACCCGGGCACCTGGGCGTGCGGCGAAAATCGGCGGCAAACCTAACCTAACCATACCATGTGAATCCGCTAGGACCCCTACAGAGGCAAGCTCTGATTGAGTCTGGGGACGAGTTTCCATTAGTTTTGACCATTCTTGATTATCTGTTGATGATTTGTTATTTTTCAATCCGCCTGTAGGGGGACACGCCCGACCTAACCCAAGTTTTGGCTGCCCTGGCCCGACAATTTCCGGGGACCGGTGCGGTGTGCGGTGGCCACGCCGTGTGGTGAATCAGTGGAGATTCGGGGTGACCGCATGGTTTTGGGACGTGGATCGTTCTCCGAGGATTCGAGCAGAAGATCGACTACATGTTTTTTTCTTTACCCCGCAAACGCTACGCATAATGTTCGTCTGCTCGGTGAGAACTCCAAGTGGGGGGTAACTCAATTCTGTAGTCGACCTCCTACTCGAGACATTCGGGGTTGGACAGACCTCCTACCCTGACACGCCGATGAAGGAATTGGCCGTTTCCGGTTCGCGAGAGGGCGTCGCGGCCGTCATTTTTGCGGCTCCAGGTCCGTCGGTTTCAGTCCCAGGCCGTCGTCGCTAAGGGCAGGTTTGCTAAAGGGAGGTTTGTCCACCGCCGAGACATGCTACAGCCGGGGCCCTGCAGAAGGAACCCTTTTCGTTGGGGAGGGGCTCGGTGTTCCTTGTTGTTCTACAGTTTGCCTTCTGGTTTCCTGAGGTCTTCCATGGGAAATCGAAATTCAACTTCTGGAGA
>CAUYUJ010017668.1:7500-25069 GCA_963575745.1 Prorocentrum cordatum | reverse complement strand
GGCGGAGGAGAAGGCAGCGCCAGGCTTCAAGGGCCCCTCCGTCGTCTTCGCCCAGGGCCTCCAAGGCCTCGCCCAGGGCCTCCAGGTCCTCGAGCTGGGCCTCCAAGGCCTCGAGCTGGGCCTCCGAATCCTCGCCAAAAAAAACAGGGCCGAGGGGCCCTTCGCCGCCGCGGGGGGGGATGCAGAAGAGAGGAAGAAAACAACAAGAGACGACTAGAAGCCGCTGAAGCCGCTAATGGACCGCTTCCGGCCCACGACAGTCAGCCACGCCCTCGCCCCCCTCTCCGCGAGCACGCGCTTGACCTTCTTGAATTCCTCGGGGAGAAGACAGAGCGGCAACGTGGAAGCAGATTGCCCCAGTGCGACCCTACTTGGAAGTTGGATCCCCTAGGAAAGCAGCATTAGTTGCTATGCTATGATGTGCTATAATATACCGTGTCATGTTATGATGTGCTATGCTATGATATGTTATGCTATGATGTGTTAAGATATGCTGAGCTATGCTGGGATATGTTAGGGTATGGTATGTTATGTTAGGTTAAGCTATGCAACCAATGCCATGCTGTGCTGTGCTATGCTATGATATGCTATGTTATGCGCAGCTGCGCTCTGATGTGCTATACTATGCTATGCTATGTTATGCTGCGCGGTGCTATGTTGTGCTGTGCTGAACTGCGCTCTGCTGTGCTATGCTATGATATGCTGCGCTATGCTGTGATATGCTGGGCTTTGCTATGATATGATGTGCCCAGCTGTGCTTTGCTGCGCTATACTATGCTGTGCTCTGCTATGCCAAAGCTCGGCGAAGCTAAGATGAAGGTAGGCTAAGCTAAACCTGAGCGAAGATGAAGCTAAGCTAAGCTAATATGAAATAAGCTAAGCTAAAGTGAGATAAGCAACGCTAAGCTAAGGGAACGTCACTGGGGGAACTGCAGAGCGGATGCCGGGGCAACCGCCCTGGGCGTTTGACACTGCCCGGCCCTTTGAGCACACCGAGTAAGAACCCTTCTAGGCAGAGCCTAGGTAGGGAATTAGATCCTCAAGTTTCGTGAGATGGGCGAAGAGTCCACCCTCCCATCCATCTGTCCATCTACCCATTCTCCCCCTCCTGGCCAGGCCCTCCTGGACAGCTCCCTGGACATGGGTGCCGAGGCCCTCGGAGATGTGAAGCGTGAAGCAGTTGATTGATTGTGGGCAGGATGCGAGTGGACTGTAAACGACGCAGAGGATGCCAATGAGCAGCATGACGGATTGGGGGGGCAGGTGGATGAGGAGAGCGAGGGGAGAGGGCGGGGGGGGAGAGGGGGATGAGGAGGAGGAGAAGGAGCAGGATGAGGAGGGGGGCGAGAAGGAGGAGGAGGAACATGTTTTTAAACTTATATCCCGAGCTCCTCGGGGAGGTCGCGCTTCTCCCTGGGCGAGACCAGCGCCAGCAACTCCGCGCCCCGCCCTGCCTGCTTCAAGGTGGGGCTCCTGTCCCTCGCGTCGTTGGCCGATTTCAGCCACGTCCAAGCGTTGCCCTGCATGGTGGGGCACGTGCGAATCACATCGTACACGACCGGGTGGGCCTCGATGAAGCTGTCGGCGGCGAAGGCGCGCCTGCGCTTCTTGGCCGCGCACTCGCAAGCTATCGCAGCCCCCTGCTCGGCGTGCGACATCACAAGCTCCAGCGTGGACACGGCCCCGCCCCTCATCGCGCGCGCCCAACCTGCGCGCTGAGACACTGCAGCAGGCATGCCAGCCACGTAGATGTCAGCTTGGGACCGGTCCGTAGTTCGCGCCATGTTGTCCTTCCTGGTGCTGCGGACGAGGTCGACCTCGCAAACGTCCACGTTCTTCTCCACAAACAAGCGCAACCCCTCGAGACTCCGCTTCGGCCCTGCGAACGCATCCCCATTGCGCCGCCACTTCGCACTGCGGCTTAGCGACGCCTTCCTTCGACGCCCCACCTCCTGGAGCACGACGTGGCACATCTCCTCGCTCAAATCCTTCAGAGAAGTCGCCCCATCCATGATGCCGTCCACGAAGTACTCCATTCGCTTATCTTTCAAGGTGGTCTCTTGGCGACTGTGGGAAACAGTCCACCCGCCGCCGCGCGCCGATTCACGCCGCACATTGGCGACGGCTCGGCTACGCGCCACCTCCCCGGCTTGGGCCATCATGTCCTCGACTCCTTGGCGACGCCTCTCGACCCGAGCTTTCTTGGAGTCCATCAGCTCGGCGGCCTTGCGCTTGATGTTATTCTGCGGGGCCCCCTTGTCGATGCGCCCCCATGGCCCTGGGGTGCGAGGGTTGCCGTGCTTGCATAGGTGCCACACTCCTCGAGCAACCTCCGCAATCGTCGACCTGTCCATGCACTTCTCCCAGCGCGCAATTTGGATCTCATCGTTCTCCACCGCGTCAGACCAAGAACTGCGCCGCTGCTCCGCTGCCCATTGAAACTGCTTGAACGATCTCTCCACTCGGCTGGAGGAACCGACCCGCGCAGCATACTGGACAAGGGCTGCCCGAAGTGTCGAGATCTGCGTCGTCTCCTGGGGCTTGCAATGCCTGCTCCATTCCCTCTCCTCCTTCCTCCTCCTTCTCCGTTCTTGTCATCCTCCTCCTCGCTCTCTGCTCCCCCCAACAACCTGCCCACCCTTTTCCCGCGTTTCCTCTCTCTCCTCATCCCTCCACGGCCCCGAGGAACAGAAGAGAGGAAGCTTCAGCCCCGCGTGGTCCTTGCGCGCAGCTTTAGAATGGGACATCGCCATCTTCCACGCCTCGACGTCGGCAAGACCAGGGCTCGCTTTCTTCTGCAAAGCGACAGGAAGCACGCTTGAATACCCATTCAGCAACGCGGGAAGGTCGAGGCCAAGCGTGTTCGCAATCATTTCGCAGCGGGCCTTGCTGGCAGTCTTCGTCTCCAGCGTGTGCCGCCCAACAGTCTGCAAGTTGAGAGCGTCAAAGGCTGCCGCCACTTCGAAATCTTGCCATTCGGCCCTGACAGTAGCCTGAGCGAGGCGGCGCCGTGCGACCATGCGGTTTCTGCAGCGCTCCTTGATCTCGGGCGTCGCGCTGCCGGGGCCGCCTATGGCCCTCGGATGGCCCCGCGCAAAGATCGCCACTGGCATCTTCACCGAGGCATCGTGCACGAACTTCGTGTACCCGAGGTCGTAGCAATGAGACTCGACGAAGAGCACGGCGATGCGCTGCAAGAAAAACGCGTTGTGGCTCGGCAACTCCGCCTCGTCTAAGTCGGGGGAATCGCAGATCCGTGTGTGCGCCAAAGCCTCGTCCCCAGCGTCGGCAATCATCCCCATCTGCAGCAACTTCTCCTCGTCCACGTAGTCCAGGAAGTCGGCGGCAATGTCGCCCTCCGAGCTGCCTTTGCGGACCTGCGCGATCTGCATCACAGTGAGCAAGCACGGCTCGTGGAAGAGCACCCCGCGGCCCGTCGGCTTCGAGTGGCTGTCAAAATGGCAAGCGCACATGCTCATGTCTTTGATCCGCAAGTTGACAGTGAAATGCTCCTGCACGCGCGCAACGTTGGACGAGAACCAACTCTGAAACACCTTCGAATACTGGATGAGGTGTGAGCGATCTATCACCAAAGAACCACCCGTTGCATCATCATTAAGAAATGCATATGATTTCCAACGTGTCGAAGTCAAGCGACGAGAAGCATGTGCCCGGTCCCGAGAAACGATGCGCAGATGTGGCAGAGGCGACCACATCTCTTTGACCGATGGCGCTCGGTAAGGCCTGCCGCGAAGCAAGTTGCCAGCGAGCTGCTCGTCCGGGGCTGCGTCGGCAGCGTAGTGCTCGACTTTGTGCAGCACCGCCTTGAGCAACGCCTGGTCGACCTTCGCCCTCGCCCTGTTGCGCGGCGCGACGAGAAGCGGCGTGCAGAAGTTGGTGGTGATGCGCATCGATGCCTTCGTCAAATCATCTGCACCTACCCCCTGCTTGAGCTGGGCGTGGCCGAGCACCCCCTCGCGGACGTCGAGGTCGTCGTTGGCCGCCTCGGGCGGAGACGGCGGCGGAGGAGGAGGGGGGCGGCGGCGGCGAAGGGGCAGCGGAGGGGGAAGAGGAGGCGGCGGTGAGCTAAGGAGGCGGATCTAAAGGAAGAAATAAGATGACCCCAGGCGCTTTCAATTTCACGCCGCGGATCGGGGCGCCAGTGGTCGAAGCGCCGGCAGCAGCCAGAGGAGATGGTGGCCTCCCTTTTCTCCTCCTTCCCTCCTTCTTCCTCCTCCCCCTCCTTTCTCGCCCTCGCCCCCCCCACCGCCCCCACCCCCCCCCCCTCTCAAAAAACAGTGTCATATGAGAAGAAAAAGGGCGCCTTGAAGCGCATGAGGAGCTTGTGCTTCCGGCTGTCCTGCATGATCGTCGAGCCCCTCGACCCGGCAATGAACTCGCGCTGCGACATCCTCGCGGCCTCGGCGAGGCAGGGGCCCATAGCGCGGACCTTCTTCCTCTTGCCAACGTCCTGAACCCCCGCCGACGACCGGGCCCCCCCCTCCTGGAAATGCGCCAAGACGGCCTGGAACGCGCCAACAGATGGGGCCACGGGCTCAGCCTTGCCGGCCAGCAACAGCTGCACTGCAGCCTGGTGCGACTTCGACTTGGATCCGTGCCGCTTGAACACGAAGGGGCGCGGCTCGGCGGTGAACGTGCCGAAGAGGTCAAGCCTCGAAGGCATTTTGACATTTGCGCCTTACCCCCTCCCACAGAGGCTATCTACGAAGGCCCCCCCGTCCAAATCAGGGGGCAAGGGGGCGGGGGGAGAAGACATATCCGGAACCCGATGTGCCGCCCATAGGGCGGGCTTTTTACTGACCCCCACCCCCCCGCCTGTTGGCCGCCTTGCGCGCCAGACACCCCCGGCCCGTGCTCGCGCGAGGCAGCCAACTGCCAAGTTCTGGATGGCGAGGATCCAATAGGCATCGCGCCGACGAAGGGGGGCGATAAGGAGCGGGGGGATGCGGATGAGGAGGAGGAGGATGAGGAGGAGGAGGAGGGGGGCAGCAGGAAGAGGAGGAGCGACGATGAAAGCCCGAGAAGGAGGAGGAATGACGACAGATGATTGGGAGAAGGATGATGATGATGACACGGAGAAGAAGGAAGATGAAAATAATGATGAGGAGGAGGGGGGACGAAGAGAAAAATAATGAGGAGAGGGATGAAGGAACGCCTTCCAAGAATCCACGACGGATTCCGACGGCTCGCCGCACTTCTCCAGCAACCCCATGGCGGCGGCGGCGGGAGGAGCGAACGGCGCGAGCCCGACCCGACCCCCCGCCCTGCCTCCCCCGCCAGGCGCGATCGCCCCTGGCGACGCGAGGCCTCCCGGTGGTGACCGACCCCTCCCTTCTTCCTCCACCCCTTCCTCCCCCTCCCTCCCTTCTTCCTCCATCCCTTCCTCCATCCCTCCCCCCCCGCTTTCCCCTCTCGCCACTCCCCCCCCCCCCCGTCTCCCCCCTCCCTTTCCCTCTTGGGCGGGAAGGGTTCGCGCCGTCTGCTGCGGCCGGAGCCGCAGGGGCAGCGCAGCGCCAGGCGGGCGCGGGCGGCGCTGCTGCGCCCGAAAATGGGCTTGATGTAGTAAGAGCATGAAAGGAAGAAGATGGAAGTGATGAGGAGGAGGACGAGGAGGTGGAAGAGGAGGAGGAGTAGGAGGAGGAGGAGGAGGAGAGGAGGAGGAGGATGAGAAACGTGGAAGACGGAGGAGGAGGGGGGGTGGGATGGGGGAGGGGGGGGAAGTGAGGGGAGGGGGAGGTGGGGGGAAGGGGTTGGTGGGAGGGGGTGTATTCCTGATGATGGGGAGGATGGGTTTGACCAAGCGCGCCCAAGGCGTCATTGAGAAGTTTCGGCTCCTAACAATCGGAATGGAGATGCGCGGTGAGCGCGAAAAAGATTGCGCTTGCGTGCGCCAGTCACTGTCACGCTGTTGCTTGTACTGTGACGGATAATTGCGAAGCTTCTGCTGGGCGAATGAACATGGGGCGACAGTGAATGGGGGAGATGCAGATAATATTATAAAGAGAAGGGCAGTAGAGAGAGGAGGAGGAGGAAGGGGGCGGAGGAGGAGGAGGGGGGGGGGGGAGGAGGAGGAGGAGGAGGGGGGCACAGTGAAATATCTGATTGATGATGCCACTAAAGATGATGATGACATCGGCGTTGCTGGCTGGGGCAGGGGAGGATTCCCAGCGACCGTAAGGCGAGGTAGGCCAATTAAAGGAGCACGCGACGATGATATAGATGAGGGAAATGAGGAAGAGGGCAACGATGAGAATGAGGAAGAGGAAAGCGAGGAGGAAGAGGACACGGATAATGAATGATGACGAAGACAAGCGCGACGACGATGATGCGGCGTTGACAGCGAGGCATGGAATAAAGACGCTATGTTGGAGGCAACGCCGCATAATCCTTCTTTTTTTTTTTTTTGGGGGGGGGGGGCGCGAGGAAGAGGGGGCTAGGAATGAGGAGAGAGGAATGCCAAACCAGAAACGCAAGAAAGATGAGGAGGTGGAGGAAGAAGGCGGGCCCCACCACCGCCAGGCGGGCCTTGCCACGGCGCGGTGGCCCTGGCGGCGGCGGCGCGGCTGCTGGCTGCGCTGCCGCCCGCCAGCCCCCGCCAGAGGGGGCACCCGGCGCTGTTCCTCCCCCCCCCTCCTGCATTCCCCTTTCGGCCACACTTACAATTTGACCTTTCTTGTCTCTCCCCCTATCCCTGCCCCCCCCCCCCCCCCCCGCCACCCCGCCCCGCGCGCGCGCCTCTGCTTATCCCCCGCCCCTCCTTGTCCCCCGCCTCTCCTTATCTCACCCTTCTTCCCCTCCGCCTCTCCTTATCCTACCTTCTTCTCCTCGCTCTCCCCCATTCGCCCTCCCTCCCTTTCCTCTTGCCCCTCCTGTTCCTCCTCCTCCACATTATCATCCTCTCATGGCTGTTCCTCGTTGCCCCTTGGCACCCCTCTTCTTTCTTCTTCTACAGCACAGAGGAGGGAATATATTTGGGCGATGAAGGCGGAGTTGAAGAATCTGGGGAAGGAAGCAAAACATGAGAAGGCACAGGCCTGAACAATGAGGATGATGAGAGTCATGGAAGCTAAAGAGGCGAAGGTTCTCTCGAGCCCTCGGGGGGCTAAGGGCAAGTGGCGCCGAGCGCTGCCGCGCGCTCTCGGCGCCTGCGCGAGTCCAGGCTTGGCGGCGGAGGGCTTCCCGCGGACGGCTCGGCGCATGCTTCGGCCCAGGGGCGGTGGCGCGGTGGGCGGGGGGGCGGGGCGTCGCGGGGAGGCGTCCGCCTCCCTGCGCAGGCCCGGCTACGAGGAGGACACCCCCATCATCGCGCTGGCCAGGCAGGGCCTGTCCAGGGCGGGGGCGGGGGCGCGAGCGGCCCGTCGCCCCGAGGACGTCCTGCGCATCTCCCTCGGCCGCCTGCAGGCCAAGGGGGGCGAGCGCGCCAAACTGCTCGAGACCGTCGAAGAGCTGGAGGTCGAGGCCACGGCCGCGCGGCAGCAGCGCGACACCGTGGCTGCGGAGATCGCCCAGATCGCGAAGGACGTGGACGAGGCCCGTCGTGCGCTGGCCAGGCCGACGCCCGCGCTCGCGACGCCGCCAGCGGACCTCCTGGCGCTGGCGGCGCAACTGCAAGTCCTGCGCGGGGCGCTGCAGCAGGCGTCTGGAGGTGTGGCGGAGCAGCGCTCGGCGCAGCTGGTGCATCTGCTCACTGCGCGCGTGGGCTCGATGGCGGGCGCGGTCGCCTCCTCGCAGGCCGCCCGGGCTTCGAGCGCGCACGGGGCGACGGGGCCCCCCGTTTCACCGCAGGCGCAGGCGGCGCACGAGGATGTCGACATGGGCTCGGCCGCGGCTGGCACCCGCGGCGCGGTTCTCCCAGAGCAGCTCCCCGATGGCGGCGGGCCGCCGAGGTTGCCAGCGAGACATGCGTAGCTTGCGCTGGCCCAGCCGGGCAAGGAGGCGCGCCCCGCGGAAGGCCCGCAAGCGGATGATTCAGCTTGCCTCCAACAACGTCTCGTGCTGGAGCGCGTTCAAAGACTACTTTGGTCAGGTCTCGAAGGCCGCCCTGGTGGTGGCTGCCCAGGAGTTGCGCCTCGATGGTGGGATCTCAGCGGCTGCGACCTAGGCGGTGGCCAGGGGCTGCAAGGCTCGCCCCATCGCCATGCCGCCTTGAATCGGGGCAGCCCAGTGCGGGAGTTGGCTTTTTTCGCGCGCAGTTTCGTGAGTGCGCGTCTGCTACAGATTTCGTCGGGCATCGGGGGATGCGAAGTCACTCCATCGTGGGCCGTTGCAGCGCATGCCGGTATTGCTATTCCAGGGGGGCGATCGTCGGCGCAGTGCGTCTGGAGTGCTCGCCGGCGCCAATGGCAGCTAGCGCAAAGCGAAGGCTGCCAGACGCTGGGATAATGAAGCGTTTTGAAAGATCTTTCGCGACAGCAGGGGGCTGACATTCCTCCCTTGCCAACCTCGAGGAAACAGGCATCCTCGATTACTTCCCTGCCCAGTGCGTCGTGCCTCGCGGCGAAGGCACCTGCCGCTCGGCTAGCGGAAAATATCTTCCGAGTGCCTACTGGCTTGCGTCGTAGTCCTTGTCGGCCGCCTGTCTGGCTCCGCGCGCAGGAGCAGGACTGGGCGGCCCGTCCTCGCGCCCCCATCCTGTTCTCTCTGTGCGCCCACCCTCGTTCGTTGCAGCAGCTCCCCCCGGCGGCGCCCGAGGCCTTCCTCGCCCCCCCCCCCCCCCCCCCCCCCCCCGCCCGGCTCGCGCTAGCTGTCGCCCATGGGAGGGGGCCCCCTGAACCCCGGCCCTGCGCGCAATTGGTGGAGGAGGGCGCGAGGGGGCGGTTTCCTTCCGACGCCAGTCCGCTTGCCTCTCGGTCGGATGCGCTGCGCCGTTCTTTCGTTCGCATGGTGAAAGCGGATTTGCGCCGCGCTTATCAGGCGCAGCGGCCTACGCAGTTTAGAGGGGGAGACCAGGGGCCCAGATATGTCTGGGGGCCAGTTGGGGGGGATCAGCGCCGAGGGGCGCCCTGCAAGCATTCCCAGGCCTGCGCCTTTCGCGAAATGCCTCGGGCGATCGGTCGCTGCCCGCCCTGACCAGAGAGCGCCGAGGCTTCGGTGCGCAATGCGTCTTGGAAGGAGGAGGGAGGTCACTACCTCGGTGGGCGTGGTCCTGTTTTCGGCCCCCCCTCTCCTCCTCGACGCTGCAGCTGCATGCCGTCCGCTCGCGCGATTTGGCACTGGCATGCAGAGGCGCGCGCGACCCCCCCTGCTCGCCGCTGTCGCGGGGGCGCTCGCCGCGCGCGCCGCCGCGCTGGAGGGGGCTGCCGCGGGGGCTCGCCGGGATCGCTTTGCCGCGCGGGCAGCGGGCGCCCTGGTGACTGGACTTATTAAGCTCTTCAGTTTCACGAAGATCAGGAGATGGGCTCCCGCGGAGGCCCCGCCTCAGGGCGAAGGGCGCACCCGAGCTCAAGATGCGGCCGATCACCAGATGCTGTCCTGGCAGATAGATGCGGGGCGGGCGCGGGCCGC
The DNA here is from genome assembly GCA_963575745.1 of Prorocentrum cordatum. Taxonomy (NCBI): domain Eukaryota; class Dinophyceae; order Prorocentrales; family Prorocentraceae; genus Prorocentrum; species Prorocentrum cordatum. The sequence goes on along the minus strand of CAUYUJ010017668.1, from coordinate 15,544 downwards.
CAGACGACGAGCAGGACATCGACCACCTTCTGCGTGGAGACCAGCGCGATCTCTAGGACGCACTGGCTCGGCTACCTGAGTCAGAGCTCCCCGTTCCCGCGGCGGCCGAGGCGAGCGCGCGTCGGCCACCTTCCCTCGGCGCGCTGGGACTGGAGTCGATCGCATGTTGCCGAGGGCGTTTACACTGCTGGCTGACGAGGCGCCGGCATGCCAATGTCTGATTTATTTGACGGGCGGTGGGGCGACGGCATCAATGGCCATCTTAGACAATGGCGGTCCGCATCAAGTTGCCGGCCAAAGCGACTGGTGGGCATCGCCTCATTGCGCAGCTGGCGTCGTTGCATCAGATTTTGACAAACATTAGGCTCATTCAAAGCCGCAGGTGGGCATCGCAGCACTCGGGGCGTCTCAGTGCCATGGGTGCTGCCAAGTCCACCGTGGACGTTGCGGCTAGGGCCCCCATGCACTTCGAGGCTGCGAATCGCCCCGATCTTGCGGTGGCCGCGGCCCCGGTCGACACCAACGCGTGTTTCGATCGAGTACCATGGCCGAACTTGATGCAGGGTGCAGAGAGATTTCGCCTCTCTTCTGCCATCGCGCGCATGGCACTAGCCATGTATAATGCGCCGGGGAGGCCCACGTGGTTTGGGGCGCTTTCATGTGCAGTGGATGTTACGCGCGGTGCGCTGCCCGGCTGCAGTGTGGCCATGTTTTTGTCCTGCAGTTGTTTTTTGTTGCTGGAGCCGCTGGATGCGTTAATGGAGCTGACCTCCATGTGCCAACTTAGCCTGGGTGCGCATGCTGACGACCTGTGCGACATGTCTGGGATGGTGGCCGTGGCCGCTGACATGCCGGACCTGCTCGCCACCGCGCTTTGCGACCTGGAGTTGCCCATTGCGGCTCACAGGGCCGAAGTTCTCTCCGCCACCGGGGGCGCGGCAGTCGCGGTGGCGCGGAAGACGAGGAATAATGGCTTCCGAGCAGCTCGCACCCTGGAGGTGCTTGGCATGGAGGCGGCTGGCTGCAAGAGGGCGCTGGGGTTTCAGGTAGTGAGGCGTCGCACTCGGGCTATGCGTAGCAGGTTGCCTCGGTTTCGTCGTCTTCGCTGTCTCAAGGCTGCCGTGAAGCGCGCGGGCGCTGCCGCCGTCGGCCAGGGGATGACCTACAGGCTGCAGGTCACGAGTGCGCCTCCACATCAGGTCGACCGCATGACGAAGCACGTGAAGCAGTGCCGGTCCAGCACGCCGCCCGCCCCGTCGATGTGGATCGCCTCCATGCTGGATCCCAGCGTCTACCAGCAGCCTGAGTTCAGGGCGGTGACGGGCCCGCTGCGTGCCCGAGCAGCGCTGGCGGCGGCGGGCAGGCCACCGTTGCCCATCCTGCAGGGCGCCCGGCAGGCGCAGACCACGCGCGCCCTCGAGGCCCCGGGTCCGTGCGCGTCGTTGCGGGGCCGGCGGGGGCCGTCGCGGTCCTCCTCCTCCTCTTCCTCCTCCTCCTGCTCCTCCTCCTCCTCCTCCTCCTCCTCCTCCTCCTCCTTCCTCCTCCCCCTCCTCCTCCTCCTCCTCCTCCTCCTCCTCCTCCTCCTCCTTCTCCTCCTCCTCCTCCTCCTCCTCCTCCTCCTCCTCCTCCTCCTCCGCCTCCTCCTCCTCCTCCTCCTGGCCGGCGGGGGCCGTCGCGCTGCAGCTCAAGCGTTGAGTCGGGCCTGTCCCCCTACAGGGGGATTTTCGACGAACGATGAAAAATATTCCAAAATACTAAAAGAATAGTCCAAAAATAGTCTGGGGATTATTTTTGAATATTTGTTTTACCTTTTGGGGCATTTTTGATTTTTCGTTGAAGATCTCCCGGTAGGGGGACGCTCCCGACATAACTCAAGCGCCTCGGCTGGGTGGCCTCCTCGGCGCGCATGTGGCGTGCCAGGCGAGACATCAAGCTCGACTTGCGCGACGTCGGTCCACCGTGGGTTCGGGATCGTGCTCGCGTGGATTTCGAGAGGGTTTGCTGGGCCGAGTGGGCGACCAAGACTGAGCAGGCTCCCGAGGTCAGCGTGGGCGTCGTCCCGCGGGTTCCTGCGGGCTACTGGCTGGAGCCGACCAGGGCGTCGTTTGCCGCCGCTGCCGCCCGTGCCGGCCGAGAGTTGACACCGTTTGCCCCAGCATGCCTCCGCTCCCCCATGGTCGGAGGTCAGCGGTCGCAGGCGCCTGTGTAAGCCTGGCTATTCTGGGCTCAGCGCGCGTCAAGTGCGAGAGGAGACCCCAGGGACTTTGCATCATCGTTTTTGGGGCTGCCCAAGCGCCCGAAGTGATCTCAGGGAAGCCCTTGATGAGCCCCGCCTTGCTAGAGCTCAGCGTGCCCCTGTCCAGCGCCATTTCTTCCAAAGGTGCCTCTTCCCTCGTGCGTGGCTGCCCGAGATCAAGCCGCCGTGTTTGGCTGCCCGAGATCAAGCCGCCATGTTTGGTTGAGAGATGGGGGTTCGCGCCGAGGGGAGATTCGGCCCTCGACATCACGGGTGAAGTTTACACAGGTGGTTCGGCCCAATTGTTTTCGTTTTGGCCTGAAGCTGCGAGAGCGGGATGGGGCCTGGCGGCCATGGTTGGTTCGACGTTTGTTGGCCAAGCGTTCGACCCCCTCCTAGGCGACGACCAGCAATCAGTGCCATGTGCTGAATTGTTTCGAATTCTACCGGCGCTGCGAGCTGGGCGTGCACCTTGGCATATCGTGGCCGATCGCATGCGTGCCGTTGGAGGCACATCGAAGGGTAGGGCCTGGTGTGAAGCGCCCTGCAGACAGCATTTGGATTTGTGGAGGGCGATTTGGAGAGCGATCGAGGACCACGGGGGCCTCTCCCCTCATTTCCCCATCTCTCGGGTGAAGTCGCATCTGTCTGAGTGGTCGGCGGAGGAGCTGGGCAACGATTTCGCAGACGCCGCAGCCAAACGTGGATTGGCTATGCGCGCTCTGCCTGCTGCTGTCTCTCTTGAGCGCGATCGGACGCCTCTCTTAGCGCGTAAGGTTGCGCGTTGGACGGCTCAGAGGCAGGAGGCGCAGCTGCGAGGCGCAATCCCTTCTGATAGGACGGAGGCTCCTGGCAAGAAGCGTCGCAGATTGCCTCCCCGTCGCAGAGGGAAGGTCTGCCCCCCGCCCCTTCCGCCCCCCCCCCAGCTCCGCCGCGGGCCCGCTTCGCACCGGGGCGGGCCGAGGCGCGCGAGGCGCCCGAAGACTGCCCGCGCACTGTCGGAGGGGGCGCCGCCTGCGTGCTGTCGGCCTGTCCGACGGCCACGCGGAGGAGGTGGAGGGGGAGGGGGAGGGGGAGGAGGAGGAGGAGGAGGAGGAGGAGGAGGAGGAGGAGGAGGAGGAGGAGGAGGCAGGAGGAGGAGGAGGAGGAGGAGGAGGAGGAGGAGGAGGGAGGAGGAGGAGGAGGAGGAGGAGGAGGAGAGGAAGGGGGAGGAGGAGGAGGGGCGCCCCGCTTCTCCTCGGGGGGGGGTGGGCGGGGTCGGCGGGTCGGCCCGCTGCCGCGGCCGCCTGGCCTGCCGCCGCTGCGGGGGGGGGGGGGGGGCGCGGCGCGGGAGGCCCTCCGCTCGCGTGGGCCCTCCTCTGTGGAGGAGGGAGGGCCGGCGAGCAGGGGGCGCGCGCGGGAGGAGGACGGGAGGGGGGGGGGCGCGTCGGCGCGCACCCGGCGAGGCCGCTTCGCGGGAGCGCCGCCGCCGCCCGAGCTCGAGGTGCGAGGCCGGATCTCACGACCATCGACGCAGCTCCTGCCGCCACCACTCTTCCCAGGCGTCCCCGCTCCGACGCGCTCTCCACTCTTCCCCCTCTCGCGGCCCCCGACGGCCCCAGCTCTGCGCAATGCGTGGAATCACTTTTGGTCCCGATGTCTCTAGCTAGAGGCCATGAGGTGCTTGTGCCGGGAGATCTGGTAGTCCGTCGTTTGCGCGGGTCGTGCTTCGAGGGAGGAGGAGAACCTCAGCTTTTCCAGCCTTGTAGCCCTGAGCTCTTGGAGCGGGCGCCTTCCAGAATATACGAGAGGGACAGGTTTTTCGACGCACCTCTGCACCCGAAGCCGAAGGTGCCTAGACTGGCCACCCCGACCCCTTGCCCCTGAGGTTCTCGGATGATATGGCCAGCGCGCTGGCGCTTGTATAGCCGCCCATCCTTTCGTCTCGAGCTTTCGCTCGCTCCTTCGGCCTCAGCGCTGATCGCGATGGGCGTCTCATTGGACGTCCCGGATCGCAAGCCCGTCGCCCAAGGTTGTCGATTTGGGGTTGTGCATCTCTTCTTCTCCACCGTTCCCGTTAATCCGTCACCCGAACTCGGCGCGCTCTCTTATCCGGGTCTGTCTTCTTCCTCCTTCTCATCATCCTCCTCTTCCTCGCTCAGACTCGCTCATACTTAGACGCACTCGGACTCTGACACGCCCACACTCAGACTCAGTTACTTACAGACTCACTGACACGCAGAGCCACTGATACTCATAATTCATAATCTCTCATACTCAGGTTCACTCACATCCGGACCCGCTCTACTCGCATTCAGACTTACATCTTGTGAGGATGTCTTGAGCGAGGCGCGGGCTTCAGTACTCCAAGGGGGGGCCGCCAGCCAGGAGGGGACACGCGCCCGTTCGCGCCCTGATCGTGGGAATGCGTCAGGCGGTTTGCCCGTTTGGTGGTACAGGCCCATTTCCTTTCAGAACACATTGTGAGGATCTCTCGAGCGAGGCGCTGATTTCAGCACTCCAAGGGGGCGCCGCCAGGGGTGGGGACACTCGCCAATTCGCGCCCAGATTATGGGAATGCCTCAGGCGGTTTGCCTGCTTGGTGGCCCAAGGTCGTCTTCTTTCAGAGTGAGGGCGTTTCGAGCGATGCGCAGGTTGCAACTCTCCGAAAGGGAACCGCCAGCCAGGAATTCGGACACGCGCCCGTTCGCGCCTAGAATGTATGAGGATGTCTCAGGCGGTTTGCCGAATTGGTGGCCCAGGCTCATATACCTTCAGAGCACAGTGTGAGGATGTCTCGAGCGAGGCGCAGGTTTCGGCACCCCAACGGGGCGCCGCCAGCGGTGGGGACATTCGCCAGTTCGCGCCCACATCGGTTTCTTCTTTGGTGGCCCAGGCTCGTCTTCTTACAGGGTGAGGACGCCTCGAGCGAGGTGCAAGTTTCAACTCCCCAGAGGGAAGCCTCCAGCCTGGGGTGGGGACGCGCGCCCGTTCGCGCCCAGAATGTGGGGATGTCGCAGGCGGTTTGCCTGGCACATTGTAAGGATGTCTGGCGAGGCGTAGGTTTCAGCATCCTAAAGGGGAGCCGCCAGGGGTGGGAGACTCCCCCGTTCCCGCTCAGATTGCTTGGATGCCTCAAGCAGACATGCCCCTCCATGGCTTTCAGCCGCGTTCGTGCTCACTTCTCATCCACGCCCACTGATTCCTCCTCGGCACCTTGCTTGCTCCATCCTGGGCATTCCCGTCCAGTCTCCAAGTCGTGGCGACAGGTCTGGTCACAGCTTGTCTGCCACGACCATCGTTGACCATCGCTGATGTCGCCTCGTCGCCGTCGTTCTCGCCGCACCCGTCGTCTATTCGGAATCGCTCTGGCACCCAGATGCTCACAGACATACTCCCAGCGAGACGTGCCAGGAAAGTTCTGTGCACACTAATGGGGGATCCCCGTGTTGAGCGATGTTCCTCTGACGCGTATCGGTCATGACCCGCCTCCCTCCTCGGGAACTCGGGGCACGGTGACGATCGTACGTGGTGGGCGTGGAGGGAGTGGGCTGAACCCCTTCCCACACATGCCGGTGCTCGCGCGCATATTGTGGCGATCGCAACGCCCCCCCCGCCCCGACGTGTCTCATTCCGCCCAAGCGCTACCGTTACCCAGTGCCCCAGCCCCCCACCCCTCCCGGGTAACGGCTGTTGTCAGAAATCAAAGAAATATTGTTTTACGTTTCGCGAATCCCACCAGCCCATTCAGAAGCCCTGCCCATGAGAGTTGACGGAAAAAGGGACGAAGAGACACATATAGTGAAACAGAGCGTGCAAGGAAAGGAGAGGAAGGAGGGTGTTGAGCCATTTTGGAGGCTATCTTGGAGCATCGGAGGCATTCTTGGAGCTACGCGGCTGAATTGGGAGATGTTGGGGTCCTCTGGGGCAGTTTTCGGGGCCTCTTCGGCTCTTCTCGGAGCTTTCTTGGGCCATCTTAGGGCCATCTTGAGGCAGCAAAAGCGCATCGGAAGCGAAAAAGCGAGAAGGCAAACATCAGTGACTTTCCTTTGGCGTTTGAAGGATTTGGGCTTCTCGGGGAGGTCCTAAGGAGTTATCAAAACACCTGGAACCGTCTTGTGGCCTTCTTGGGGCCTCTTGGAGGCATGTTGTTAGTGTTAGTTAGCCATGTTGGGCTATCTTGAGCGATCTTGGAGGCCATCTTGGGCTCTCTGAGGCCCTCTTGGAGCCATCTTAGGTTATCTTGGACGCTCTGACCGCTAGCGAAACCCTCCTTCCAGGTCCAGGGGAGGGCATATGGGGGAGGGGTCAAGCTACCCACCCTCCCGCAAGCCGCCTAGGCTAGCTCACTCCCACCCGCCCTCCCTAAACGTAAGTAACACCCGAGCCTGAGCACGTTCAGCGGTCGGCTTTGGATGGACAGCTACTGGGAACCAAAGCCGACCCCAGGTGCGCGACGCTTGGGCGAGGTGCGCCACGCGTGCCAAGGGCGCCACGCGCGCCAGGCACCCCTGGGGCCCGAGCGTGCCAGGCAAGCCTGGTGCGCCAGATGCGCCACGTGCTTCGAGTGCGCCAGGTGTGCCGCACACTCCAGCCGCGCCAGGTGCGCCGCGTTCGGGGCACGTGACGAGTGCGTCAGGTGCGCCTGCGCACGTGGCAGCACACATCGGGGAAAATGTCGGCCCCCGCCATCCTTGTCGAAAACCGATGCCCATCATTGTGTCTAATGGGCCTGTGCACAGCAGGCCACGCGCCACCAACCCCGCCGTCACTGTCAAAAACCGCTTGAGAGTGATCGCGGGATGGCCGCGCACGATCCAGATTTAGCCGCGGGGTGCCTGTTGTATTGTTTTTTGTGTGTCAGGGATGGAAGCTTTGCGCACAGCAGGGAACATGCTGACACTCCCGCCGTCCTTGTCAAAACCAATACAAAATGCTCGCGGGCCTCACGAACATGACTCAAGACTTTGCCCCAAAGTATACTTTGCATAGTTTTGACAGGGATGGAGGGGGCTGCGCGTTGGGTTGGCCGCGCATGCTCCAAATGTGGAGGCAGAGTGCGGTTTGTTTGTTTTTTGTCAGGGATGGTGGGGGGGCGAGTCGGCATGGTGTCGGCATGGTGCTTGGTTAGCCTTGGGTCGCTTGGGGGAGGTGGTGGTTATTAACAAGGAACAATGGTAAACCCCTCCCCGAAAGGAAAGAAGGGGTGGTGGAGGAGGAAAGACATCGTTAGACCACTTGTCGCCCAGAGGGCTGGCGAGACTATCTCAAGCGGCACAAAGCGCAGGCTTTCCTCCCAGGGGGAAGACGCGGCACAAGCGCAGATTTTCCGAGGCTTGCGGCGCCGATGTTCATCGGACCGTTGTTCTAGCTTCGCGGTCGCTCCTCTCGTGCAGCCGCACGTCGCCAGGACGCGCTGGCCAGGCCTCATCCTTTCTGCGATGTCGCCCTCCTCGCTCCTCCTCGCTCCTCCTCCTCCTCGCTCCTCCTCGCTCCTCCTCGCTCCTCCTCCTCCTCCTCCTCCTCCTCCTCCTCCTCCTCCTCCTCCTCCTCCTCCTCCTCCTCCTAGCCGCACGTAGCCAAGACGCGCTGGAGCACCCCATTGCGTGGGCGGTGGGTTTGGTTGCAGGCCGCCAGGAACTTTTGTAAGGGCCGACTCGCCGCCACAGAAGAGAGCCACGTACACCATCCAATCGCCTGTTTCTGGGCCTCGGGGGAGAGTGGCGATGTATATAGTGGAGACCCATTGCAAGAAACACCCTGCTTGCATCCAGGGTGCCCTGGGTTTCTTGGGTTTCGATGGTTTTGCTATGGAATACGTGAGTTCCC
>CAUYUJ010017668.1:0-2500 GCA_963575745.1 Prorocentrum cordatum | reverse complement strand
GGGCCTCGCGGGGCTTCTGGGGGCCTCTGGGGCTCTCTTGGGGGCCGCTCGGGCTTCAGGGGGCCTCCTGGGGCGGAAGGTTCGAATTGTCGATTCGCGTTCCCTTTCCTTTTTCTGCAAGACCCCACCCGTCTTGCAAGGCACCACGGCGCATTTCAGCGCGTGAGTATCGGCGACGAGTGTTTCCATCAGAAGAGCATCGAGCCTCTTGCGCTTGACTAGACTCGTGGAGGACAAGTGCACGCCACAAGCTCTGAGCCCAGAGCGCGGTGCGCAAACGCGAAGGACTGCCAGTCTAGCAGAGCCCTCGCTGCTGCATCGTACTGAAGCCGTGGTGGACGCGATACTTGGCATATTAGCGATGTTGCTGAAACGGATACCTGCGCTGTTGGCGCCAACGTCGATTCGCGATCCCCCTCTTGGGCCGATCTTGGGGCTATCATGGGGCCCTCTTGAGCGTTCTCGTGCGCCACTTGGGCCGTTTTAGGCCTTGTCGGGTGCCTCTTGGGTCGTCCCGGGCGGGTTGGGGGGCCTTCTCCGAAGGCCCAGAATCCTCCAAGATGGCTTCAAAACGGCCCAGGAGGGCACCAAGAGGGCCCCAAGACGGCCCAAGAGGGCGCCAGGATGACCCAACAACGGCCCAAGATGACCCCAAGTCGGCCCAGGTTGGCGCTCAGACGGCCCAAGGCCCCCAAGGGAGCCCTAAGGTCCCCGAGTCGGCCGCCAAGACCCCGAGGTGACGGCGGCTGCGGCGCGCGCCAATGAATCCTAAACATCGCGATCGCCCGTCGGCGCTGTTTTCCCTCTCCTCCTCCGCCGCCGCCTCCTCCTCCTCCTCCCGCTCCTCCTCCTGCCACTTTTCCTCCTCCTCCCTCTCCTCCTCCTGAAACGGGCTACTGCTGGCGCCCTAAAGCGCCGCGGTGCTCTCGTAGTGAAACTCTCCGCAGCGGGCGAGGACAATGGGGGCGCCCTTGACGACAGGAGGGACGTGGCCGCTGACGTGGGCTTGCCCGGGGCTGTCGTTGACGACCGCGATGGCCCGCTTGAACATGCGCGAAGCCACCGTCGAAGTAATTTGGTCGCCCCATTCGTTGTCCTGGAACCCGTCGAGGTAGTTGATCCACCTGTCTGCTGCCTCCTCCTGCGGACCTGAGAGGAACTCGATGAATTCGCCCGTGGCGCGTGGACAAATACCAGGCGATGCATTGCCGGAGTTCTCCGTGGGCGTCCTCAGGGAACCCGAGGGCGACGCGCGCGGCCCGGAGATGGCAAATGCCTCTCCGGCCAGGCGCGCTGCAACCGCGGCCTCTTTCTCGGCCCTCTCGGCCTGCAGCGCCGTGCCCTCCTGCAACGGCTTCTCCTTGGCCCTCGCGGTGTCCGGCTCGAACGAGGCGCTTGCGTGCAGGCGCGCGCGCACAAGGCTCGGCTCACCACGGCGCCCACGGGGAAGTCCACAGTGTCAGCTGAAGGCTCCGGAGGATTGTGAGACTGGCTGCCGGTCGCTTCAGCGCCGTCTTCTTCCGCTGTTGCATGGGCGGCGGCGGAAGCGGGGGCTGGTCCTTCAGCTGGGTTATCTCTAGCACCATGCGGGACCACTCGTTGTCCCGCGGCTGCTCTGGAGCGGCACGCTCTGGCACCTCCTATTCGCCGCGCCGGTTGCCAGCGCGCGGCCGACGGTGTGCGGGGGCCATGTCAATCATCTTGGCGTCAACTCCTGACCGGGCTCGTCGGCACAGCTCAGACAGTCCACAATCATTTGACCCCTCCCCAGAAAATTATGGGAGCGTTATTGCGCTTGGCATCGCTCGGACGTGTGCATTTTTCCTTCGGCGAGGACCTTCGAGGAGCATCCTTGATCATCTGGCGAACGAACCACGCACGAAACCGAAAAAAACACAGGGAATGGACGTCCGAGCGATGGCCAGTGCGGCGTTTTGGGAAAAACGCCCGCCAGGGCACCGAATCCTGTTCCGACACCGCGCGGCTCCCGAAGCGCCGATCGCCCGTTGCCACGGCACGGCGCGGCCGGCACGACGCTGTGCAGCACGGCGCGGCACGCGGGCGCATGTCGAAAGCGCCTGCCGGAAGAGGCCGGCGGCGCTGGCGCAGGTTTTCGGCGAAATTGCGCCTGCTGCGAATGTACCGGGAAAACGCAGGACAAGTGCAAGCCCAGTGTTTCTTGCGAGCGTTGCGTCGGAAGCCCCGGGTCTCCAGGAAGAACGCCAGGTCGGCGTACGGCACCTCGCGCCCCTCGAAGGGGGCTGCCAACACGCCCAGCTGCGTTGCGTTTCCTTCTGATGGGCAGCCGCTCATCTGGGCGGCCGCTCGTCGAACGCTCCCCAGGGCGGGCTGGTTGCACTGGAGTGCTAGTACTACTACTACTACTACTACTACTACTACTACTACTACTACTACTACTACTACTACTACTACTACTACTACTACTACTACTACTACTACTACTACTACTACTACTACTACTACTACTACTACTACTACT
>CAUYUJ010017667.1:168408-228703 GCA_963575745.1 Prorocentrum cordatum | reverse complement strand
TGCATCCGGGTATTCAGAATGTGGCCTGGGAATGGAGTTCTGGGAAGGCGAAGAGCACGAAGTGTGTGACTGTTGGTGAACAACGAGCCCGGCACCTGCCGCCCGGCAACTCCCAACACCTGCCCGGACCCCCCTGTGGAGTGATCTGCTGCTCTCTTTTGATCCCACTAGAAACCTATCAGTCTTCGCTGTTAGGTAAAAATTGTTTCGCGGGCCTCCTCGCCCCCGCAATAGCGGGGGGGCAAGGCAGCCAAACAGGGGGCTGACAATTCCCGGTTGCCTGGAAGGCCAGGGGGGGGGGGGCACGGGGTGGCGATCCAGGGCGCGGGGGCCATGGGGGTGGACGGGGTGATTTTTCAGGGCGAGCTCGTCCTCCTCCTCCTCCTCCGCCTCCTCCTCGTCCTCTTCCTCCTCCTCCTCCTCCTCCCAATCGCCGCGGCCGACCGCAAGGATGACCGGCGGCCGTCCGGTTAAGTCGGGCATGTTCATCTACAGGAGGAATATTCAAAGATAGTAAAACCCCATCCCTCAACTACTACCTAATTACCCCGTCCCCCCTCCGCAATCCTCCCCCCGCGGCCGCGGGTGATCAAGCGAGCGAAGGAGGACGAATAGAAAATCAGTTCCCCCAAAGGGGCAAAAGCAAACGCCGGGGGGCGGACGATTAAAAAAACAGCTTCCGGCGGCTGAATTCTATTAGTCAGCCCCACTCAATAATTCTGGGGGGTCCGGGGGGGGGGCGGGGGGGCGCTTTTTTCAATCGTTTCCCCCCATTGCTCCTACCTCCTCCTGCCTCTTCCTTTCTCCCTCCCCCCTCCTCCCTCCATCTCCTCATCTTTCCTCCTTCCCTCCTCAAGTGACGCCGCTGGGACATTCCCCGCCGCAAAGGTTGGGGTGATTGGATCGCCCAGGCTACCCTGGAGGACTGACGAGGCCAGCAAGGACTGACCTCCCCAAGGGAGGAGGAGGAGGAGGAGAAGGAGGAGGAGGAGGAGGAGGAGGAGGAGGAGGGGAGGAGGAGGGGAGGAGGAGGAGGAGTGAGGAGTGGGGAGGAGAAGGAAAAGTGAGGGGTGAAGAGTGAGGATGAAGGACAGATGATGATGACGATGACGATGACGATGACGATGACGATGACGGTGATGATGATGATGATGATGATGATGCTGCTGCTGCTGATGATGATGATGATGATGATGATGATGATCATCATGAGGATGATGACGACGATGACAATGAAGATAACGCGATTGATTATTACGATGCTGATGATGCTGATGATGATGATGCTGATGATGATGACGATGGTACTGATGATGATGATGATGATGATGATGATGATGATGATGATGATGATGATGATGATGATGATGATGATAATGGTGGTGGTGAGGAGGAGGAGGAGGAGGAGGAGGAGGCGAAGTGAAGAGTAAGGCGCGAGGGGGGAGAGCTCTCTGCCCCGGCGAGGCTCGGCGCTCCTCGTGCCCCGCGGGCAGGAGCCACCGCCCGGCGGCGGCACCAGGGTCGCCTCCCCGCACCGCCCCCCCCCCCCCCTCCTCGATCATTGACCCTCGACCCTCGACCCTCGACCCTCGGTCCTCGATCCTCGTTCCTCTTTCGGAGGCGACGCTAGGGGCGAACAGCTCACACACCCTCACCGCCCCGCCCTCTCAGGTCAGGGGGGGCTGAGGCTCAAAATCCGCCACCGTGCCTCCTGGCACGTTGAGGCGTATAATGATTCCAAGTGCTGTCTGGCGGGGTTTCTGTAGTCTCCCAAGGGGTCTGCCCACCCCTGTCGTCGCACCCCCTCGCGTGCACTACCCCTACTCTTGGGGATCCCTGGGCGGCCATGGCGTTTCTCTGGGGGCCACGCAGGCTGCCAAGACGGTCGAGGAAGGGTATCAGAATTGCCAGAATGGCCTGAATTGGCTCCAGGACGGCCCAAGAAGGCCTCATGACGGCCCACAACTGCTTCAAGATGGCCAAGAGGAGCCTCAAGAGAGCCCGACGATGTAAACACCAATGATGTTCATTGTTTTTGGGATTATCACGATTCCGGGCCTCCGTCAGCTCAAGACGGCCAAGGGGGCCATCAATATTGCCTCAAGAGGGCCCATGGGAGCTCCAACGTGAGCTCACAAGCGTTCAAGATGGCATCCAGAAGGCCCGAGAGGGCGCATACACTGATCTGGGGTCTCTTATTTGTTTCCCCGACGCCATGGTTCAAGACCACACGAGTGTGCCCCGTGCAACCGCGGAAAGAAAACAAACAACCCAGCATGCTTCAGGAAATCGCGGGAAAAGACACAATGCAACCAGCGCGGGCCCGCGAATCTCCGATCCTTCGAAGTAGACTTCAACAGGCGCAAGTACTGAGGGCATCGCGACCATGTCGCACACGCACCTTGAACTGTGTGAAACAGACTGATGCTCAATTCGCTGTGCTTCAAGATGCGACGAACTGCTGGCACGAGCCTGACCGCCTCTCAAGCACCCCATCAAGTATCAAGAGGTTTGGTGGCCCGTCTGACTAAGCGGGGTTCCGACGGACTACAAATAAGTTGAGGCAACCATTCTCCCAATTCCCCTTTTCTCCTCCTTCGAAACCCCCGTTTGTCCAATCCCCCCCGTGATGGACGGTGATTCCTATTACTCCCGCGGTAGGACCCCGCACGAGAATATAACCTTGCGGGCACCAGGCTGATCGCGGCGGCGCCCACGCGGGAAGCAACGCAAAGGCCAGCTCTGCCGCGAGCTGTTCCGCCTCAGACCTGCAGCTCAACCCTGCCCCTCGCAATTTTCTTTTCTGCTGGCGGAAGCCCTCCTCCCGCCGTCCCGCGCCCCAGACACAACCCCCTGCACCCGACCGTCGCCGACCCTCGCCGTGGTCCTCCTGGATTCCTGTTCCTCCTCTTGTTGCTCCTCCTCCTCCTCCTCAGATATCTCGAGGGTGTGGGCCGTGTCTGCTTGTGGCAGGCCCGCTGGAGATTCTGGTTTTCTGGGGATGGACGCCCCTTTCCGAACGTGAATGCGAGCGCGCCGAAGTTTGCTCTCGTGGTCATAGTCCATGCTTCGCAACCGCGCAAAACTGTGGTGCTCAGGTAGTGGGCTCCAGTGAGCTCGACGGGCCAGGTGAGATTTGTCCATGCCCAAATACTCCGTATCTCCACCTCCGTCTTGTGGGCGTCGCTGCATTGGAGTTTGCGTCCCAGGTGCGCTGTGGCTCGGCATGGTAATAGCGCTTATAGATTCATGTCGTTGGCGAAAACGCGTTATGGCGGTTGTCGTGATCGATTAGACCTTTGTCCGTGATGCTAAAAATTGGTCTTGCCTGGGCGCAATATTAGCGGGGCGTCCGCCGCCTTGGTGATGACGTCGGAAAGCGTACTTGTCCCGTCACTTCTGGATCGTGCAATGAACAAGGCGTCGCAAAGCGTAAATTGTCAAATCGGCCGTCGCTTTCCCGGAGCAGTTAGATCCCACGCCGCCCAGCTCTTCATTTTGCCTTCTCTAGTCTCGCAAGTCATTATGAGGTGCAATTGAAACGCAGTGACATTAATGAACCGCCCTGTTTTGTGCCGCGCTCGATGTTGAACTCCTTGCTGACGCAGTCCGTCACGGCGGTGACCGCCCGTTGGTGGTGCAGCTTGTGGAGCAAAGTGATCTGCGGAACTGGTACTGACAACTCTTTCCAGGTTCCCATGTGGCTGAGTGCGTCACGCGGTCGATTGCCGCTATCCAAAGAGGAAGTTGCCATTCGTCGGATGCTTCCATCAGAACAGCCGCCGTGAACAAACGGTCGATTGAAATCCTGTCGGGTCGGAAGCCAGCTTTGTCAGGGCTCCGCTGGCCGCCCAGCTGAGTGCTGTCGGCTGGGCAGTAGCTTGAAGGAAAGCTTGTAGAAACTTTGGGTCGTTACGATCGGTCGGCCAATATTTTTCGGACCATGTGGGGTCTTCGCTCTTGCGCAGTACTTTAATTGCAGTGCCTTTCCACTTGGGAGGCGCGGGTGAGTCGGAGCGTAGAATGTTCGTGAGCGCCTCCAACATGGCTTTCTTGAGAGCGCCGCCCCCTCCTTCAGCATCTGCCCTTGGCGTCCCGCGCGCGGTTCGTCTTCGGTTGGCGAAGCGCGACTGTGGGTTCGGCGTCGGTGGGAGACTGATCACTCTCCTGTCCCTTTCTGCTCGTCGTAATGCGGATCGTTCTGCTGTGCGTCTCGGTATAAGTCAGCATGGGGCCCAGCGGATATGTCAGCTACGGTCTGCCCCCCGCGTGGGGCGCGACCTTCGGCGCCGGCCATGCCAAGGGAAAGTCGGACTGTTTGGCGCTCTGGCTCCCAGTCGATCTCAGCCCTGCGGCAGACCCCCTTTCTACCGTCCTGAATACCTTGCGGGTCTCTTTCTTGAGATGCGCTCTTGCTTTAGCGTTGGCGGTCGCTGTCTCTCGTCTGAATTGCGGCGGGCGTGCATGTGTTGAGCTGCCCCATCACGTCGGTGCTGATGCGGTGTGAATGCCCCGATCATGTCCAGGCTATGGCGGCTTCCATGGTGTCGCATTGAGGCTGGAGATGGGCGCCGAATAGTAGCGCGTCCAATCGCCCTGCGAGCGACGCCCAGTAAGCACGGGCATCATCGGGCGGCCAAATGGCAGATTCGGCATCCCCGGTTGAATGCTGCGTCGTCGCTGCCGGCCTGCTGGCCGACATGCGAATCGTCGCCTCGCAGTCGGCCGCTTCGCTCCACGGGGTTTGCTGGCCATGGCGAAGTCGATCTGATGCTCTCGTTTGCGCGGCGATGCGCGCGCGGCCAGGTCGTGGTCGCGATCGAGAGCGCGCCCCTGATGCGGGGCTTCTCCTTGGTAGCCAAATTTAGGAGGCCTTGTCCTCGTGCGATCGCGCTGCGGGCGCCGCAGTGTCCCAGCGTGCGCTAGTCGTCATCTGGAGCTCGCTGCCTCGACCGTGCGTTGCTGTCCGCAACGGTGGCGCATGCTAGTTTCTTCGCGCTGGCATGCCGGTCGGATTCTGGAAGATGTCGCGCATTGCGTGGGCGCGTTTGCCCCTGCGTCCACTGCGCGGGAAGAGAGCTGGCGCGACGCGCGGCCGCGAACCCGAGGGGGCCGCGTCGACGCGACAGACCAGGCCGTTGATGGGATGAAAGCAGCGGATTCGATGGGCCCACCGCAGGCGCAAACGTTGCAACTCCACTGTGCGACCCATCGCGCCGGGACCCCTAAAACATTATTATCATTATTGTTATTATTTCTCCTGGCGCCACGTCTCAATGGGCGTTAGTTAAGAAGTCTCATCGCGTCTGTCGGAGCACTTGCAACAGCTCTTCTACGCGGTATCCTGAAACGGCCCCGCGAATATTTTCCAGTCGCGGCGCATTTTCGGTCTTTCGCGCCGCCGTCAGAATCGAGACAGCGAGAAGGCAGATGCCGCCCATGCTGCGCAAAATCGTCAAGGGGAGACTCTGGTGGGACATCGCCCGCGTCGGGCTTCTGCGCTGGAGTCGGAATCTGCGAGACCGCGCGCGGGGGTCAGGGCGCGGGGTCGAGGCTGGGGTCGGGAATTGAGATTGGCGCGGCCGCCCTCGACATTCAGAATCGCCAGCGCTAGAAATGATGTGGGAACTGCCTGCCGGATGCCGGGTTGTTTGGCGCGGAAACTTGGGTGGCGCGTCGCCTCAATCGGGTCGGGGCTGGTTGGGGTAGGCGCGGAGGGCGTTGAGGGCGAGGGCTGGGGTCGGGGGCCGATTCAGGCTCGCGGTGCTGGAGTCAAACGCCGCGGCGCTGGAGTCGGAGATGTTGCCGTCGGCGCGTGGATGTCCTGCGCGTCGTTGCCGAAATCGAAATTGGCCCTGGAGCGGCCGGTTGCCCCGTGGCCCGGGCGACGCGCGCCTGGCGGACATCGGGGCGCCCCCGCGAACGCGCGCGCTTCGCCCCGCCGCCCGCGGCGGCGCGCGCTGCCCGGGGCGGCGCTAGCGACTGCTCGAATAAAACGTCGGCGCTCAATTCGTTATCCATAGCAGGCCTCGGACATTCAACCCCCGGATGAGAACTCCCACTCTTGACATTCGTCGCCGTCTCTACAGCCAGCTGGCCCCCCCGCCGTAGGGGGCGCTTGTCCTGCAGGCGGATCCTGACGAGGGCGCGTGTAGCAATGCGCGCCCGCAGAACCGCCGTCTACGATTCCGTATTTGCCCCTCCCACCGCCGCTGAATTCTGGAATGCCACCTCTAATGTGCACTATGATAGATGGCCGGGTTTGAATTTAATGTCGGCCGGGGCTGCCCATTCCCGCCCATCGTGCCATCGCCCGTAGTTGGAGAAGATATCGCCCGAGAACCATATGAGCTTCTGTGCGGCTTCCTTCGCGTGAATATCGACTGTCCTGCCCGCTATAGCATCTTGCCGCTGTCCCCCCCCATCGCGCAACGCAACCTTACTCGCCTTCTCTGCGCCGTCACTCGCCGCGACCATGCGTGCACTTACTCTGTGCAAATTTAACGTCGCGGTTGGAATAATGTGGGTGCCCCCTACGATGATGTCTTGTGTGTCCCAACCATTTCCCTCGTATCAGCTCCTCCCTTGTTAGAAGGTCCAAGAAAACATATCTGCCCTAAAACCTTTCATCATTGCTCCAGACATCTCGCGCCTTTTCCGACGTGCAGCTTTGGCTGGTGCGGTCGGAAACTGCATACTTCCTGTTTGTAATAGGTCTCGACCGGTCGTCACAATCGCATTCGCGCCGTCCCCAAGTAGCTTCTCCAGCACATCCCCAAGCTGTTCCTCCACTGTTGCTGGCAGCGTATTATCCTTAGAACCGAATGCGATGATCTGCCTGCTGCGCGCCTCCATCTCCTCCGCATTGTCCCAAGTGTTTTAGCCTGTTTGCGTGGTTGGTCACGCATGCTGTCTTGAAACCTCTGGTCGCTCATCGTGCCCACAGATGCCTGCATGTCATCCTTCGTCACGAACAAGCCGCCCATGCCCCCGGATCGCTTCGATCTCGCCTTCGGGATCGATAATTCTGTTGCCGCTTTCTCGTAGATTGCCCTTTGTGTCCTGCACTTCGTCCTTCATGTGCTGGACCGTGTTGTTGACGTTTTGAGGCTGCCGGTTGAGGGCGTTGGGCTTCTTCGTCCTGGCACAACGCCGATTGCGGAAACCACAGAGGCGGTGCTTCCATGATCCTTCCTCTTCGCCACATTTCCTGAGACCAATGCCACGTCTGAACCCTCCTTTTCCTCGGCCTGCTGCTCCTACGGCCTTCCTTCCTGTCTGGTGTAGATCGTGTCACGGTACCCCCGTTTTCTGCCATGCCCCCAACGATCCTGTAGACATTCCAGGTCAACAGGACACTGGGATTATGTATACGAATGTGAGTGCACAGTTGAAGAGAAGAGTCCAATGTTTGTAAGAACCTGAAAGCACAGGTAAAGCGGCTCTCACGCCAGCAGAGACAAGGCCATCAAAGTCGCCAGGATGGCATCAAGGCCCAAGAGGGCGCAAACAAGCCCCAAGACGGCCCAAGAGAGCCCCAAGGGGCCCCTAATGGCGCCACACACGAGCCCCAGAACAAACCTAATCCATGAGCTCCATGAAAACTTCAACTACTCATACTACTCTTACTACTACTACTACTGCTACTACTACAACAACAACTACTACATCTACTTCTGCCACAACTACGACGACTACTACTACTACGACTACGACTACTACGAGTACTACTACGACGACCACTACTACGACGACCATTACCACTACCACTACTACTACTACTACCACTACTACTACTACTACTACTACTACTACTACTACCTACGCCTACTACTTCTACCAATACGACTAGTAGTAGTAGTAGTACTACTACTATTACTGTTACTACCACCACACCTACTACTACCACCAACACCACTAGTAGTAGTAGTAGTAGTAGTAGTAGTAGTAGTAGTAGTAGTAGTAGTAGTAGTAGTAGTAATAGTAGTAGTAATAGTAGTAGTAGTAGTAGTAGTAGTAGTAGTGCTACAACATACCACCACCATTACTACTACTACTACTACTACTACTACTACTACTACTACTACTGATACTACTACTACTACTACAACTACTACTACTACTAGTACTACTACGATTACGACGACTTCGACTACGACTAATCACTACTACATCTACTGCTATTCCTACTACTACTACTACTACTACTACTACTACGGCGAATACTACTATTACTACTACGACTACAACTACAACTACGAGTACGACGACGACGGCGACGACGACGACTACTACTACTACTACTACTACTACCACGTCTACTACGACTACCACTACTACTACTACTACTACTACTACTACGACTACTACTACTAATACTACTACTACTACTACAACTACTACTACAACTACTACTACTACTCATACGACTACTACTACTACTACTACTACTACTACTACTACTACTACTACTACTACTACTAGTACCAACGGCCTTAAACGCGCTAACGCAATGTAGCGTTGTTTTAGCGTTTTCAGACTGTCAAGAGCCCAGCGCAGAACACGCAACAAAAACGCACAGGGCGTTTCAAGGCGAACCAATGCCATCATCATCATCATCATCATCATCATAATCATAATCGCCATCATCAACATCATCATAATCATCGACCTCATCATAACCATAAGCATCATTATCATCGTCATCACCATCACAACGGTCGTCATCTTCATCATAATCACCACCACCACCATCGTAGTCAACAACAACATCATCATCACCGTCATCATCGCCATCATAATACCATCACCATCATACTCTCACCGCACAAAGTGTTGGGCTGGCATGGGGGCGGGGCTTGCCGTAGGCACCTGGATTATGAATGGTCGTGGCGAGCGTGTTCTGTTACAGCTAGGATATCGGACAGCCTTGGGGAATGCGGATAGGACTGCGCCAGGCGATTGACGCAACCGGCAGCGAATGAGGACAGTAACGGCAACACGATCTGCCAGAACGAGCTGGCACCCGAGGCGTACATCGTACATCATCACCCCCCCGGATGGTAACACATCGCGCGTCAATGCATGCAGCGGCAGCAGGCTCGGCCGAAGAGGCAAGGAGCAAGCATCGGCAGCGCGTCCTGCTAGAAGGCAGACAGTGGCAGTGGGGGCTGGCATTGCAGGAGCAGCGCGTCATCAGCTACCACGCTGGAGGCGGCGCGTGCGAGAAGGTGTGCGGTGACTGAAGAGGCCAGCGCACCGTGGCAGAGCAGCGGCAACACGCCAGCGGACAAAATGCTTGGGGCAGCCCGTGCGAGACATGGCAGCGAGAGCACAGGAGCGGCATTCGATCAGCTACAACGCTGAGGGCAGCTCGCGCGAGGAGGAATGCAATTGTGACAGCTGGAGCAACGCGCCATCAGCTACAACGCCGGGGACAGCTCGTGCGAGAACGCAAGAGCGGCATAGGATCAGCTACAATGCTGGGGCCAGCTCGTGCAAGAAAGCCCGCGCTGGCGGCGACAACAACAGAGGCCAGCGGCACACGGCAGAGCTGGAACAGCATGTCATTAGCTAAAGAAGCGGCACGCGATCAGCTACAACGCTGGGGGCGGCTCGTCCGAGAATGTGTGCAGTGGCGGCGGCATCAGCAATGGCCAGCCCACCATGGCAGAGCAGGAACACCACGCCATCTGTACTACAATTCTGGTCGCTGCGCGTGCGCAAGGGGGGAGAAGGGCGCGAGATGCCCCCGAGCGCCCAGAGCGCCCCGCCGCTCTCGGACGGCTCCAGAGAGCCCCCAAGTGGCTCCAAGACGGCTTCTGACAGCCCCAAGACAGCTCTGAGACGCTCCGGAGCGCGCGAGGTCGGCCCACGAGAACCCGAACGGAGCCCCATGACAACCCACGATGGTCCGACGACGGGCCAGGTGCCTCCCAAAACGGCCGAACTGGACCATGACGGTCCACCTAGGTCCAATCATAGATTTCCATGGGTTTGGGCAGGCTTTCCATGTTCTCGCCATTTCGGGCCAAGAGCGGCCCCAGACGGCTCCAGGGCCATCCCAGATCGCCCCAAGACGGCCCCATAAGGCCCGATGACTGCTCAAGAGAAGCCCAAGACAGCCTCATAGAGCTGGCCCCCAAACCAGCCCCAAGAGTGCCCTGGGAGCTGCCCAACAAGTCCCAAAGCTGGCTCCAAGACGGCCCGAGACTGCCAACATCGCCCCAGGACAGCCCGACAGGACCCCGAGACGGCTCAGGAGATCCCCCAAGTGGCCCAAGAAGGCCTCAAGAGCTGCCGAAGGGGGCGCAAAGTGGTCTCCCAAACGGCCCGAACCGTCCAACATAGCCCCCAGGCGTCCCAAGACTCCCAACACCCGCAGCCCCCCCCTGATGGCCCCAGGACGTCCCCACAAGCCCGCACCACGGCCCAAGAGCGCTCCAGAACGGCCCCAGAAACGCGCCGGAGGCCGCAGAGAGACCCTCGCGAGGCCTCCAAAAGAGCGTCCGAAGAGGGTGCAGACGCGGGGCCCCCCCGCAGCTCCGTAAGGGCCAAGAGCCTTCCCAGGACCACTCCTTTCGAGGACCACTCCGGTGCCCCAAGAGATTCCCAAGAGACTCCGACACCTGTCAAGGAGCGTTTGGCAGAGCGCCATCATCCACGGCACCCTTTCGCAGTCTCTGGAACCGCAGAAGCCCCGAAGAAAGCCTTGGACCCCGAACGAAGCCCCAGACCACTCGGAGGCGCCCCAGAATCTCCCAAAATAATACGATAATTCCGGCGGAGCTCCCAAGAGAGCCTCCCGCCCTTGTGCCTCCCTGGCAGCTTTCAACCAAGCCTCTTACCCATAACAAGGCCTCCTTTGATAATTTTCATCCCCGCCACGCTTTGTTTCTTGGGGATGCTGGTCTGGAAGTTCTGAGTTTGATCTGGGAGGCCTCTGAGGCAATCGGACTGCTGCCGAAGCAGTTGTGCTGGATCCAGATGCCCATGCTAGGCAAGCCCACGGGAGGAAATCGGCTCATCATATTGTATGCGGGCATGTATCGTATATGGCAGCGAGCGCGACGGTGGATGCTGCAGGGTATTTCTGATAGTCTTGATCGCAAGTACTGGGGCGCCTCCAAAGGGCGATCAGCTGTAGATTGCGCCTGGATTCAGGCCACGCGTGCTGAAGCCGACAGCATGCAAAGTAAGCATTCCTTTCTGTGGGTGATCGACTGGTCCAAGTATTATGAGTCAATTCCTCTGCAGGAACTCAAGTGGAAGTGTCTCCAATTAGGCGTACCCACGTGCTGGCTCAAGCTGGTCTACAACACATGGTGTGCGCCAAGAATTATTCGTTGTGGACGGCACCATGCTGTTGAACCATTGTATGCAAGGCATGGGCTGCCCGCTGGTGACGGTTATGCAGATTTTGCGATCAAGATTCACGCTGTGGCTGCCATTGACAATTTCCTGGTCCGATGCCCAACAGTTGAACTCCTCAACTACATCGACGACAGTGCTATTGGTGTTTCGTCATCGGATGCTGACATAGCGAAGAGCACTGCGATAGAGGCGATGGTCAATTTCCAGGAGATGTCTGATCAGCTCAACGCCAAGCTGAACTTTGACAAAATATCCCTCATTGCGTCCTCGAAGGAGATGGGCCACTCCGTGTGCGAGAGGCTCGGCATCCACCCATCGGTAGTGCAGGACAGCGTCACGTACCTGGGCGTGGACGAGACCGCAGGGAGGCGCAGGTCAGCTCAAAGAGCCAAGCCGAAGCAAAAGGGCAGGTTCGTGGCAACACAACTCAGACTTAGGAAAGTGAAACGGTTTCGCCGATTGTTTAAGGGATGTGATAAGGAAGCCCCTTTTTCCAAAATTTGCCGAGCTGGAATTTCACTGAGTAATTTTGGAGTCGAAGTCACGGGTCTGAGTCTTAGTGAATGGAACGCCCACCAGCGGCTCCACTGCTGTGCTACTGCCCCTGCCCATGGAGGAATGTCCCTAACGGCGAAACTCGTCCTTGGGGGTGATCCGAGCTTTCGTTTAGCAGTGGCGTCAGCAGTACAATGGTGCCGAATGATTTGGTTTGCCACGACTCAGCCAGAGAGAGCACTGATAAGCCGTTCGGAGTTACTTCGGCTGTGGAATCTGGCGAGGACTCTGGAGGCTATTGCGCTGAGTTCTTCTCGTGGGCCCCTTGCGCGAACGGTACTAGTGCTCTCGAGGGTGGGCTGGCAGGTAGAGGGGCCCTTGGAGTGGAAAGACCGCAATGGTCTGACGGTTCATGTGGACCAGACCCCTCCAGCGCTCATAGTAGACCAGCTCGAAATCAGCGTTCAACGTTTCCATGAACATGAACTGGCCAGTAAGTTAGGCTACCCCCCAGGGCACAGGGCCACCTTTGATCTGATTATATCACGTTCGGGGCCAAAAGCTCGAGGTTTCAGTAGGAAAGCGACATTTGTGATCAGGAGCTGTGGATGCAACGGAGTGTGGACCGAAGAGAGAGGTCGGTTGGCGGGCTACGCGACGGACGGGAGGTGCTCTTGTGGCAGGGTCGACACGTTGCACCACAGACTGTACACATGTACTAGGCAATATGTGATTGATGCGCGCACCGAGGCAGAGGTGCCACCTGAGTTTATCCAAGCGGCTCTTGATGAGCCCATGCTTGAGATTTTTTACTCGCGGAATGTTTGTGTACCCCGAGATCGAGCTGCCAAAACCGAATTGTTCGTCTGAGGTTGAGGTGTTGTATGGTTCTGGCAGCCCGATCGAGCTAGAGCCCGAAACGTTGGCTACCCTGTCCACGGATCCTATTTTAAGACTGGTCTCTGATGGTTCTTGTTCGAGGCCTCCCCTCCGTGCGCTCCAGCGAGCTGCATGGGCGGTCGGGGTGCTAGCAGCGAGTGATCAGAACTATGATCCAGTGGCGGTCATGCGTGGAGTAGTCCACGGTACTTTTCCACCGACCCCCCATCCCCTGTTTCAAACATGGTGAGGGCCCCACTAAGAACGGCCAAGAGGTTTTGAACCGATATGTCCAGGGTAAGCCGCCGAACCGTCACGTTTGCGCGTTCCTGAGCCGTGGGTCGGTCATTCCTCGGCACCCTGTTTCGGTTTTGGAGCAGGCCCCCTCGGAGTCGGTCCCTGGCTTTACGGTGGTTCCTCGTGCGTTCTCGACTTCTGGGGATGCACCGACGTATGAGCAGCGAATGGCTGCACTTCTCCAGCGAATTCGAGAGAAGGAAGCCAGAACTTCTGGCTAGTGTAACTGATGCTGTCAGGACCTTAGTGCTGTGCACTCCCCCTTTCGGGCATTCCATTCCATTCCATTCCATTCCATTCTTCTGTCCCCCTTCCTGCAAGCTCCAGCCACTCTGGGGTCCCCACAGTGGATTCGGGGTGGCAAAGGGGACATGTAGCTACCTCGGAGCCCCTGCAGCAGCACCCGCATCTTTTCTGCCTCCGAAGGCCTCCAAACGAATCCGAAGACCGCCCTCGCTCCAGAGCTGCTGTCTCTCGGCCTCCTGCTCGCTCTCATGCGCCTCACTCCCTCCTCTGCCCCCCGCACACCCCAGCACGCTTCTGTTCCCCCCACCCGCCCCCAGCGATTCGGAGTGGCAAGGGGGACATTCTTCCCTCTTCTCTATCCTGGCTTGCTCGTCTGCGAGCTTGCACCTCACTCTCTCTGGACTGCTTTCCTCCTACACCCCCCCCCGTTCCGATGAGGGGTGCCAAGGGGGACATTCTCCAATCTTCTCTGCCTCGGCTTCCTCGCTTTTTCCTCTCGGAGCCTGTCTCCCCTCATCTCCAGTACCGCTCTCCTCCTCTTCCGCGACTGCGGGAAGCCTTCGATGCCACTAGAACCCTCCAAGTACCACTCCGAGATAGCCCAGACCCTCCCAAGACACTCGAAGACAGTCACCAGCCCCGGAGCCTGGAGCCTGCAGCAAACCCTAATGAAACCCTGGAGCAAACCCGCAAGCGTCGGCGATACATGCGCGCTCGGGACCAATACCTTAACCTGCCAGCCGCGGAACTACCGCGGGTTCACACCAGTCAGCTACAACGCTGGGATCGGTGCGTGCGAAAATGCAGGCAGCGGCCGCCGAGGCAGGCAATGCGAGAAGCAAGGCACAGGAGCGGCATGTGATCAGCCACAACGCTGGGGACAGCTCGTGTGAGGAGGCGTGCAGTGGCATCAACTGGCACTGCGAGCGGTGCGCAGCAGAGGCCCCTCGGCTACAAGGCTGGGATCAGCCCCTGCGGTCAGGATTGCAGTGGCAGCATCTGGCACTGCGAGAAGGGCATGTGCTGGATGATGCTTCGGCCACGTGCACGGTCGGGGCACGCGAGGATGCTGTGCAGCATTTTCGGGCGAGCACGCGGCGGGTGATGTCTCGGCTGCGCGCGAGAGTGCGAGAGTGTCACAGCGGGAGGGTCGGCGCCCGACCCCACGGGCAGCCTCTGGGGTGAGGGCCCAAGAGAACTTCGACGGGCCCCTCCTACACGGTAGAGGCAGGATCCGAGGACACCTGCTCATCCTGTCTATCCTCCTCCTCCTCCTCCTCCTCGTCCTCTTCGTTGTGCTGCTGCTGTGCCCGTGTGTGTGTGTGTGCCCGTGTGTGTGTGTGTGTGTGTCGTCCCTCTTCCCCCCGAGCATTGCGGCTCAATTCGCATTCGTATGACCTACGAATGCTCTTCCGCCAACGCGAAAAGAGTGTGCGTGTGCGTGTTTTCTCCCTCCAGGTCAGTGGCGGCCGGCTTTTCGCGCACGTTCTATCCCTGGAGGCCGTCGCTGCGCTCCCACCAGGCCTCCCAAGAGACCGAGCGGGGATGGGATACATGGCCAGTCCCGCGCGGCCCAGGGGGCCGACGACTCGAGCGGTGTGAGCGCGTCGGAGGCCTGGGGCTGGGGGCAGAAAGCAGAGGCCTCCTAGATGGGGTGAGAGGATCGCGCTGCATCGTCGATACATCGGCGATGCATCGGCGATGCGCCGGCGATGCATCGTCGACGCATCGGCGATGCATCGGCGACGTCGACGTGAAGCAAATGGGGCTGCACATCGAGCCGCATCTGCGATGCATGAGCGATGCGGCGCGATCCTCCGACCCCATCTACTCCGACCCCATCTAGGAGGCTTGAGAAAGAGAAAGGGGACGAGGGGGAGAAAGAAAACTGGCAGCGAGCGAAGGGGGGCAGGGAGAAGGAGAAGGCCTTCTCAGAAGGCGGCGGGACTTCTCAGAAGCCCTCGCGCCTTCTTAGAAGTTTCCTGTGTCTTCGGGGAAAGCTTAGACAACTGCTCGAAGAGGCCGGGAGGCTTCCGAACTTTCTGAAAAGGCCCGCCCCTTCTAACTTCCCCCCCTCGCTCGCGGCCGGGAACAGAAACGAGCTCGTTGAAAGCCACCAAACCTCAACGCTCTCCATCACCATTCCACATGTAACGGACATGGCCACGAACACAACAGCGCGCACACGTGTGAGCACACGCGCGAATGGTTCATGGTACACGCAGGGCAACATCACAGCACATGCGCGCATCAGCAACTTTCAATAATGGGGGTGTACGGGGAACTGTATTTGTGCGTTTTGCGTGCTGCATCAGATCGAACACATGCACGTGCGTTGAGCGCGAGTGTGTGAAGCCGCACGCATGCGAACGTGAGCAGGCATACTAAACTACACGCGTTCTCCTCGGACGCCAAGCGCGCGGCGCCTCCACGTTCTCCCGATACTGCGCGGCCAACGAGACAAATGGAGAGAACATTTACGCAACACACACGTCACACACACGCGCGCACTGCGAATCTGCTTCCGTGTGGACAATGGTCTGGGTACACGTGACTATGAATGCCAAGCCAATTCGTGTTCGACCCGACGCGTGTTTTCACATCTCACTCGCCGCGGCTGGACGCCTCGGACACAACACGGTAGTCAAGCTTCTACTGCGCCGCTTCTGACCGGAAGGCTAGAGTACACACTCGGCTGGATTCGCATGTCGTGCGAGTGGGAGCCACACGCTGAAATATACTAGTCCAAACGAGCAACGGGCTCTGGAAACAACTCTGGACATATGAGTACACGTGTACATATGGATGTACACACATCAAAGTATACATATATACACATGTGTGTATGTATTTGTACGCGCGCATATGTATATGTGTTCACGTGCGTGTGTATATATGCATACATATATATATATGTTTATCCAGCTCTCGCTTAAGCTGTACAGGGACTCTACATACTATAGATAAGCTATATGTATATCCAGCTCTACGCTTAAGTGTCTTATATCGATGTATATACCTACAGAGTGTACAGTTTCAGGGCAATGATACAACAAAACGACATCAGTGTATCATGATGGCGTTGCGAGTTTCTCATTGACCGTCGCTGTAGCAACACGTCCTCACCACCTCACTTCAGACACACCTGGATCGCAACAACCACCAGAAGTACTGCCATGCATTTGGACACTCTTTGGTACGACAAGCACACCCGCGCAGACAACATCAAGCACATTCTGTGATCTGCCCACGAGCCCTTCCCATGCCACCCAGAACAGCCCCGTGAAGTGGTGGCATCCTGTACCCGCCTACGCAAGATTGGCCAACGAGCCAGACCTGAATTTGGAGGAGGCGCGGGGAGCCGAATTAAGTGCCAATGACTACGCCAGCTATCGCGCAGATGCGCACAACATGCTCATGTCGCCTGGCGATGGCAAACGCCTGTGGGGGCATCGGCGCGAGGAAGGGTCTGGTGTGCTGAATCCCGTGATGATCAATGGTTGCCAATACATGTAACCATACCGACATTTCTGGAGATCAGACCGGGCAATCGTGTTCACAATGTCGGTGGCACCGGGTGACTCGCTGCCAAAACTGGTGGTGTCCAGAGCCGATCACTGACGACAGCGGTTCCGCGAAGATTGCAGTGCAGAGCGCATAAGACGGCGATCTTCAAACCTGTTGCAGAATCCAGTGGGCTCCCCCTTGGGCTTCGGATCGAGAATATTCAAGCACGACCGCGAGAACTGGGCACATCATGGGCGGATGCACCGTGGGCGACGGTACACCTCAACGGGGATGACGAACAATGCAGATCCATATCCGCCACGGTGTCGTAGGCACCGAGTGGGGCATCGAGTTCTCTCTGTTGAGCATGGTCAAAGCCTCGCATTGGGCCTACGTCAACCCGCAGAGTAAGGATGGGCAACCTTCCCAAGGGTGCCCTCGCATCCTTGCCTCTTTGGTCTATCCTTTGACCACCTCCGTTGGTCGCGCCCCGCTCGGGAAACTTCGAAGTGGACATCCAAGGCCCCTGCATCCTTATCCCGCATCCTTACTCTACGGGTTGACTGTAGCCCCCGTTCTCGGGGCGCTCCTGGGCGCTCCTTGGAATGCCCGCGTGACTTCCCCCGAGCCCCCGGGAGCGTGGCCGCGGGTCTTCACCTCGGGCATGCCGCACAGCGGCCCCGAAGAGCCGTCCTGGGGTTACGTTGGGCATGCCCTCCTGCAGGCAAAGTTTGGACGACGAAGAAGGCAGATTCAAACCATACTCAAACACAGCCCAACAAGTGATCAAAGCATCGTCCCCCGGCTATGTTCGACTCTTTCTGAAGACTCCACCCGTAGAGGGACACGCCCGACCCAATCCTGGGGTTCCCCTGGGAGCCTCCTGGGCAGTCCTGGAGGCTCCGGGGGCCGGCCCGGGAGGGCCCCGAAGACCACGGCAGGCGCAGATCCTCGGGGCCCGCTGTGTGCTGGCAGCAGCGCAGCGGGGCCGCGCGCGTGGGCAGGAAGGGCCTCGCGGGCCATCGTTTCGCCGACCCCCCCATCCCCCTCGGCGAGGTCCTGCCGGCCGAGGCACCCCGGGGAGGGGGAGGTCGGCCGCTGCCTTCGGGTCTCGGGGGGAGCACCCCCCACGGGGTGCTGAGATGGTGGGGTCTGGATAGGGACGGGGACAGGGTGAAGGGGGCCCAGGGACACACACACACATAACTAGACATAAACCTTAGGATTCCAACACTTTCAACAGTTCATGGATGTTCGTCTTGCACCATATTTCCATATGTTCCACTTCTTCGTGGGCGTCGGCGATTCTTTGTGCCTGTGTGCTTTCTTCCCTCCTGATAGGGGTCGGTTCACAGATAGTGACAGGCTGACGAGCAAAAGCGGCCAAAGCCCGAAGGGGAGGGGTAACGGCCACCGCGGGCAAGGCGCAAGAAACGAGGGACCTCCGCCCTGGCGTCGAGCGGGGTCGCCACCGGCGTGCGCAGCAGCAGCAGCGCACGTGTTACAATCAAAACTGGCAATAGATGCAAGCCCCTTGTAATTACGTTCGCCGGTGTCGAGGCTCTTCGAGCGGGGCTGGCCATCGAGAGTGGTTAACTAAGGACGGACCGAAGGAGGCGAAGGTACCTTTGGGAAAATTACGCGTTCCTATCATTAGTTTCGACTGTGCGCAGACCCTGACATTCGCCGATCTGTTTTCTCCATCCACGGCCCTACGAGGTCCGACCCGCTTCCCTGGTGGTAGACCTCTGCCCGGGATCCGTGTGCGATGGTCACTGGGCCTGAAAACACCCCCTCCGAGGGCCGAAAACAGACGCGGGGGTCGAGATTGCGCTGGCAAAGCACCCTACTCGCAACCAAGGTGCGCGCGGCCATGTGCACCATCATACCTTTTATGCTAAAGCTCATGACTGTCTGGACCAAGAAGGTAGCTGGCAT
The DNA here is from genome assembly GCA_963575745.1 of Prorocentrum cordatum. Classification (NCBI taxonomy): domain Eukaryota; class Dinophyceae; order Prorocentrales; family Prorocentraceae; genus Prorocentrum; species Prorocentrum cordatum. Next base: position 209,968 of record CAUYUJ010017667.1, on the reverse strand, counting down.
CGAGGCGAGAACACGATTCCTAAATCGATTGTGAGGAAATCTCGGGTGAAGCGGCTGCTGTACAAGACGATCTGGTGTTCTCTCTCTAACCACCATTCGAACCCTTTGTAGCAAGAACGATACCTCTCCCATGTTCCTTTGCCTGTCTGAACGCTTCTCTTGCATGTTTCATCGGTTCGTTCGTCACTGCTGAGACCGACCGTCCCCGCATTCCTGTAGACCTGCCACAACGTGTTCTTAGAACAGAACATGTTCTAACAACGAACCAGTGTTCTTGGAACGTAAGCACGACACGTTAAACTAAAACAGTCTCGGCCAGAAATGTTTTAAGTGCATTTCGTGCAAACCACAAACAAATGTTATAACATGTCTTGGTAGGCCCATCGGCAAACCAGGACGCTTCGCCACTGCTTGAGAGATGGGTGAGCCAGCGCTCGGCTTGGCAAAGGGATCGACTTCGTCTTCAGCTGCACTTGTCTTGAGGTTGTCATTATACCTGTAGGTCGGGCCTGTCCCCCTACAGGCGGATTTTAAACCAAACAATTAAAAAAGACCCCAAACGTGCTCAACAACACGAAACACAATAATCGAGAAATCGTCCCCAGACTATTTTTTGACTCCTTTTGTATCTTCCTCCTGTAGGGTTGTGGGTGCCACGACAATGGACACCCTAACAGTCCTATCATAGAATCTAAGATGTGTTTACAATGTCGGAAACTGTCCTAAACATGTTTCAAGCATGTGATCTACATGTTCTAGACATCTGGAAACTATTTGGCAACATGCTTCCTCTCCATTGATCGCCCTCCACAACACACACACACACGCACGCACGCACGCACGCACGCACGCACACACACACACACACACACACACGCGCACGCACGCACGCACGCACGCACGCACACACACACACACGCACGCACGCACGCACGCACGCACGCACGCACGCACGCACACACACACACACACACACGCACGCACGCACGCACGCACACACACACACACACGCACGCACACGCACGCACGCACGCACGCACGCACACGCACACGCACGCACGCACACACACACACACGCACACACGCACGCACACAGGCACACACACAACACACACACGCACGCACGCAGCACGCACTACACGCACACACGCACGCACGCACGCACGCACGCACGCACGCACGCACGCACGCACGCACGCACGCACGCACGCACGCACACACGCACGCACACACACACACACGCGCACGCACGCACGCACGCACACGCACACACACGGCACGCACGCACGCACGCACGCACGCACGCACGCACGCACGCACGCACGCGCACGCACGCACGCACGCACGCACGCACGCACGCACGCACGCACACACACACACACACAGACACAGACACACAGACACAGACACAGACACACACACACACACACACACACACACACACACACACACACACACACACACACACACACACGCACACACAGACAGTTAAAAGGGTTCCCCACATCTTCCCATATTTTATTGGTTTTTGGTTTCCCCCCCACTTCCCATATTTTCCCATATGTTCTGGGGAATCAACGATTCATTGTGTCTGTGTGTTTTTTCCCCTCCTGAAGGTCCCCGCGCCAATCCGAGGACGTCAGCGTGGAGCCCACCGAACGAGCAGAGAGCATGCGCTGCTCCTCAGCACGCGCGGGCCTCGCACGTGGACGCGAGGCCGGCGCCTCCCTAGGAGCAGCTTCCTTCTGAGAGGCCTCGGGACCCGATCCTAGGAGGGGGTCCGAGCAGGTACAGTCGGGGCGTTGACCTAAGGAACCCTAAATAAGGAACGAGGCCCCTCCTTTCCCATACGTTGAACTTCGATTCCCCATCGAAAACCTTGGGAAAACCTGAGGCAAGCTGTGAAACTATCAAGGAACACGGAGCCCCTCTCCAACGAAAAGGGTTCCTTCTTCAGGACCCCTACTGTAGGTAGGGTCGAAGGATCGCGCCGCATCGCCAGTGCATCGCCGATGTATCGGCGATGCATCGGCGATGCATCGGCGACGTCGGCAACGTATCGGCGACGTCGGCTTGGCGGACATCGGGCTCCACATCGAGCCGCATCGTCAATGCATCGCCGATGCGGTGCGATCCTCTGGGGTATGGGGGAGAAGCTTCTGAGGAGTCTGCTCCTTAGAAGGCGCCAGCCTTACATCTACAGGCGAGGCCCGCGCCTTCTAAGAAGCAGCGCTTGCTCTCTGCTTGTTCGATGGGCTCCACGCTGACGTCCTTGGATTAGCATGGGGGAAGCGGGTCCTGAGGGAAACGGGTCCTGGACCCCGGGACCTTCCCCCAGGACGAGATCTTCGTCCTGAAATGTTTAGGGAACCGAACTCCATACACCGACGCTTTCTCGGGCCCTGCACTGAAACTCGCACAAGAAAACGGATTATGGTGTATACGGCATCCTGGTGTATACATGTTTCGTTGTTTCCACGGGAAAGCGGGGGAACAAGTATCCACCACACCACCCCAACGCCGTCCCCGACCCTACAAGAATCCTGGGATTGAAGAACAGTCCGCCACTGGTAATGTATATGCTCCAATCTCCGAGTGTTACCTGGCCATCCTGTGGCCCGTGGAAGGCCCCGGGAGCCCGAAAAAAGGGGACATACCTCGGGACCCGGCTCCCTCAGGACCCGCTTCCCCCGCGGCCATTGGCCAAGGGAGGCGGAGCCACCGGAGGGCCACATCTTTTGAAATTGAGCAGGGACCGACTGTCCCGGCATTCCTATAGGCCTCCCACGAAGTTTTATCAGAACGAACAGAGGTACCAAGAGCATAACGCAACGCTCCTAGACCCATGTAGTAAAACAAGACAGCCTCAACCAACTATTTTCCAATCCCACCAGCCCTCTGGGCGCAGGTGGTCTAGAGCGTTTCCTTTTCCAGCCTCCTTCCTTCCCCTGCTCGGGAGGCTTACCTCCCCTCCCCCTCCCTGGGTCTGGGCGGGCTCCCCCGCGAGGGGTTAGAGCGTCCAAGATGACCAAAGATGGCTTCAAGCCCAAGATACCTCAAAACGGCTCAAGGTAGCCTCCAACACGCATCCAAGAGGCCTCAAGACGGTCCCAAAACTGTTTCAAGTGCCCTCCGAACCCTCCAAGGAACCTCCCAAGAGGCCTAAATGTATTCAGAACCTGAGGAAATCAGCGTTTGTGGCCTTTTCGCTTTTCCGCTTCCGATGGTCTGTTGAGGCATCAAGATGGCCCCAAGATGGCCCAACATAGCCCCAAGAGAGGCCCAAGAGGGCCCCAAGACGGCCCCAAGAGCGCCCAAGAGCGCCCCAAGAGCGGTTCAAGAGGGCCCCAAGACGCCTCTTTTGGGCCTCCGATGGGGGGGCCTAAATTCAAGACACCCCTCTTTTTGAGCGAAGGGGCCCAAGACGGCCCCAAGAGGCCTCCCAGAACCCCAAGAGAGCCCCAAGACTCCCCAAAAGAGCCCCAAGAGAGCTTCAAGAGAGCCCCAAGAGACCCAAGAGAGCCCCACGGGGAGCCCGATAGAGCCCGTAAGACGGCCCCAAGAGTTCCCAAGAAGCTCTCGCAAGAACCTCTCGGGCCCCAATCTATAAAATCCGATTCTACGACGGACTCAAACGTGAGGGGGTCGGGCCTCAGTTCATCCTCCTCGCGCCGCGTTCCTCCTGCTCCTCCTCCTCCTCCTCCTCCTCCCCTTCCTCCTTTCCTGTTCCTGTTCCTCCTCCTCCTCCTCCTCCTCCTCCTCCTCCTCCTACCCCCAAGATGGCCCCAGGCATCACCAGCACCAGCAGCACCACTTGCTCCAAGAGGGCTCCAAGAGGGCAACAGAGCACCACAAGCACCAACACCAGCAGCATCACCACCGCCGCCACTACCACCACCACCATCACCAGCAGCCGCACGCGAGTTTAAGAACAACTTCAGTGTGGGGGCAGAGATCAAGGATGCATATGGGGATGCGACTCTCAACTGTGCGACAAGGGCGACGAATGATAGATACAATCACGTGCGCCAGAGACGCTTACCACAGCGAACACCTCGGCGTATCTTGCACTGGTTTCCATCTTAAACTTCGCTGCGGGAAGCTATGTGTGATCCTTGTTTCTCATGGCCCAGGGTGGATGCAGCCACCTGCCCTAGAGACGTTTACCACGAGGAGCACTACGTCGTATCTTGCACTGATTTCCACCTTGAACTTCAATGCGGGAAGCTACTTGTGATCCTTGTGTTTCTGAAGACGGCCGCACAACTGCATGCTTCCAACCGTCCCTGATTTACCAGCTCCCCTGCTGATCGTTTCTGGATGGGCTGGTGGGGATACGCGAAACGTCAAGAATAACATTCCGTGTAAGCCACAAGCGGCTCTTTGAACATTCTTTGGTGGGCCGATGGGTAACCAGGACGCGTCGCCACTACTCGATTGGCTCAACGTTGACATTCTTGGAGAGGTTGGCGGCGCGCACAAGGGGGGAATGGGGGAGGAAGGATACTTCGTAGAAGGAAGCGGATTCTTAGAAAGCGCCGGCCCTGCATCTGCTGACAAGACCCGCGCCGTCTAGATAACGACCTCCTTCTAAGAAGCCTTCCCGCCTCCCCTTACCCGCCTCTGCGCGTGGCCACCGCCTGCTCGAAGTGGGCCAGAAAACGAGGACCATGACCACGACTGAACGCGGTGGAAACGTCGGTGACGATCTTGGTCAGCGTCCATCCCGATCGACGTCAGTGTGTGAATCGTTTCGATCGTCTATGTGTGAATCCATCTCTATCGCTCAGGCAGAACATCTTGCAGACGCGATGCGTGGATTCATTTCGCAAATTTCTCGTCGCTGACCGCTGCAGTCCATGCGTAGCATACTCGCATGGATAATCCCATGCATCCTCGCGTGAATTCCGGCCGGATTCCGCATTGATTTTCCTTTCCGCAGCGGGAACCCAAGTCAGCACATAATCCACTCAGGGATCCATGCCAGCTTTGGTTTGCATGGCTCTCGCCGCGGAATCCATGCGCGAATCCACGCCCCCGATGGAACAACAATCCGTGCTTGAGCAGTGACCGACCGTCCCGGCATTCTACCACGAACTGTTCTTAGAACCCAAAAATGTTCCACGAACAAAAACAATGTTCTTAGACCATAAACCCGACGTGATAAAACAAGACAGACTCCGCCAGCAATGTCCTAAATGTCCTAAGAACCTTTCGTGGAAGCCACAAAAGGTTCGTAGAACACTGTTTGGTAGGGCTATGGGCACGCCAGGACACTGCGCCACTGCTTGAAATCATACTGCAGAATGCCCTGCCTGAGATCGTCGGCCGACTGGCCCCCCGGGGGAGGCGGCGCGCAACCACCGACGGGCCACCCCTTTCTCTGGCCGCCGCGCGTGGCGGCCCCGCCCGCCCGGCCGCGCGCGGGGCGGCGGGCCCACGGGCGCCCGGCGGCGGTGCGCCGAGAGGGGGCGGCCCTGCGCGGGGTTGCCCGCGGGGCCGCCGTCGAATTGCGTGCGGCTGGCCGGCGGGGGCGGCGGCGCGGCTGGCCAAGGGGCCCGGGGACCACGTCGTCGCCGCCGCCGCCGCCGCCGCCTCCCGTCGTCATCGTCGTCTTCGTCGCCGTCGCCGTCGCCGCAGGCGCCGCCGTCGTCGTCGTCGCCGCCGCCGTCGCCGCCGCCGCCGCCGTCGCCGTCGTCGTCGTCGTCGTCGTCGCCGCCCCCGCAGGCGCCGCCGTCGTCGCCCGTCGTCGTCGTCGCCTTCGTCGTCGTCGTCGTCGTCGTAATCGTCGTCGTCGTCGTCGTCGTCGTCGTCGTCGTCAGAGAGGGAGGGGGAGGAGGAGGGGGGCAGGAGGGGAAAGGGGACGAGGAAAAGAATAGTCGTGACCGAGACCACCCATGAGGTCTACCGTTATACCTAGGGCTGCCCCAGACACAGAAGTGTATCTGGAATCTCCCAAACATATCTCCGACGACCGAACTATCTCAAACACACTCAACGCAAATCTTGTCGCGAGAGAATTTCAAGACGAGTCACCGATGACATCTCGCCTACACGCATCCCGCATAGAAACAGACAAATGACAAACGAAATCTTGCCGCTACGGAATCTCAAGCTAAATATCAGATGAAATCTCCCGCCCCTGCTGCATCCCCAACGAAATCTCCAACGAAATCTTGCCTGTGCGAAATCTCAATCAATAGCTTGCCCCTTAAACCTCAAGCAACATCTCAAACGAAATATTGCCTCTGCAAATCCCGAACCAAATCTCGAAACGAAATATTGCCTCTGCTCAGTCCCAAACGGAGGCTCAAACGACATCTTGCTTTTGCTGAACTCTAGACTTCAAGCGATATCTCAAACGAAACCTCGCCTGAACTAAATCTCAAACGACATATTCAAACACATATTTCTCCCTGGTAAGCTCCAAAGGGAATCTCAAACGACGTCGTGGGCGGCTGCGGTTTCAAATGCAATCTCCCCCGTGTATCTGAAGAATTTAACCTGCTCGCACACTCTGGCCTCTCGGAAACCGAAGAGCCAAAACAGCCCCCACAACATTCCGAAAGACCCCCACGAGGACCCCCAAATGGCCCAGGTGGTCCCTACAACAACCCAAACGGCCCCCCAACGGGCCCAATGAGGCAACCAAGATGGCTTAAAAAGGCGTCCGACAAAAAAAACAAGAAGGGCTCAGGAGTGAGAACTCGAGCGGCCTCGAGCGCATTTCCCAATGGGATTGCCTCCGAGACCTCCAACGCGCTCCAATCAGGCCCCCAGAGGCCCCCGAGACGCCCCCCAAGAGGCCCTAAGCTCCCAATGCCCCCCAACAGGCTCCCCATGGGCCCCACTAGAAATCGCCAATGTTTTGAAACCGTTTTGGAACGCTCCCAAGAAGCTCCTATGAGGCCCCAGGTGGGCCCCCAATAGACCTCCAATAAAGCAGAGAGAGGAGAGGGAAGGGGAGGAGGACGCGGAGGAGGAGGAGAAACGAGGAAGAATTACGAGGAGAACGAGGCTGCGGATAAGAAGGAGTTGCTCAAATCCCGCTCACCTTCGGCGCCCAAGCCGAAGACAACCCGAGAGTCCCAATGGGGCAACTGACAAGCTAGCAAAATTAGAAATCCGGGCGACGAGAAGGAAGGACACCAAAGCAAGACAACAACAATTTCTGGAGTCCCGAAACGGTGCGGTGACAAACCGTACGGTGACCTCGGAACCCCCGAAGACCCCACCGCACGGTCCGTCACCGCACGGTTTTGGGACCTCGGATGCCCCAGTCGCCCGAGACGTCTTCGGAGAACGACTCGAGTCCCAAAACCGTGCGGTGACCCCGAATCCCCACCGACTCACCGCACGGTGTGGTCACCACACAGTTTGGGGGCCCCCGACAGTTGTTTCGGGGAGACGTAAGACCCGGGTACGGGGGACTCGGAAATCCCCGACGAGGTCGTCAAAAAAATGACGAGGCCGAGAATGCATTTTGACGAGGCCTCCCGCTGCAGACATCCCACGAAACTCCTCCTCGTCAAAATCCGAGGCGCGGTCGTCAAAAAACGATGGCGAACCCGAGTCCTGGCAAACCCGGGTCTTACGCTCCCCCGATTGTTTGGCCGCCAGCACCCCCCGGCACTCCATTGGGTGCGCAACGGGGCACCAGGACGAGAAGCACCCGCAGACCTCCTCGCGTGCGCGCGCCCCGACATCGGGCTCGCGCGCGTTCCGCCCAGCCGCGGCGGGGCATCCTGCCAGGACGGCCAACCGCGAAACACCGCGCACGACGCTAGCCCGTTTACCATATGTCGGGGATGGACAGACCTCTCTTTAGTAAAACGTGGTTTAGTGAAAACGACCTCGGGCCCAAACCTGGCGGGCGCAAGCCTGGAAAATGACGGCCGCGGCGCCCTCTCGAGAACCGAAGACGGACAAGTCACTAATCGACGTGTCAGGGCAGGAGGTCTGTCCACCCCAGAATGTGCACAGCCCCGCGCGCGAAGCCCGCTGAACGGTCAGTCGCTCCTCCGCGCGCGAGGCGCGCCGAGCGGTTCCGTATTTGCACCTCTGCGCGCGAAGCGCGCTCAACGGACTGCGCTGTTTACGCCTCTGCATGCGATGCGCGCGAAACTTTCTACAATCTTCACACCTCCGCGCGCGACGCGCGCTGCTCTGTTGGACAATTGTTACAACTCCGTCCGCGAAGTGCGCCGAAGGGCGCACAGGAACCTCACAGCCAGGGGGAGGGGCGTCAGCGGCCCTCTTCTTCGGGGGCTCGAGAGGGGGTTCGAGGAACGAGAGGGGAGGGGGAAGAGGGAGAGGAGAAGGAGTTCTTTTTCACCCAGGTGCGCGCGCAGGTGGTTGGTTCAGTGGCTCAGCTGAGCTCTGGCTGCGTGAACCTCCTTCGCGTTCGCTGAGTGACCAAGCTATTCACCCTTAGCAAGGTCATCCAAGTTTGACTTCCCTGTCTTCAGCAGGTGCTTGCTACAAGGCCCGGCTGGGGAGAGGAGAAGGAGGATGGGGTGAGATCGAGGAGGAAGGCGAATCGAATATCGAGGAGAAAGAGGCGGAAAGAGAAGGATCAATGAAGAGGATGGAGGAGGCGCAGAAGTATCAAGAAGGAGGAGGAAGAGGACCAGTGTAAGCCCAATACTCATCGACGATGTAACAAGAAATCATCTCTCCAGATTTCCTCCTGATAGGTCCCTGCAAGAGTTAATTGTCGTTGCGGGAGCTGCCCCATTGGAAGACAACCGTCTGAGAACCCTCATTCGTGCCCAAACGCCATTCCTGGGACCTCCTTGGCCGCGGCTCAACATGACTGTTGCGTCCTGGCAATCCTCAGTTGTGCTAGAAAACTATTCCTGGGACTTCAACACAACGTGACTGTTGCGTCCTGACAGCCCTCTACATCGTGCCAGACCACCCATCGTGGGACTTCACCACACGAAAATTTAAACATGTTTCGAGCTTTGAGAACGTATGCGCGCGGCGTCAAAGCGAGAGCCACAATTTGAAAAGAACCGCCCTCCACCCTTGACGCTGTTGCACACTTGTAGACTAATGTGCACGGCGCTGAAGCGAGAACAACATTTTGAAAGCCAACCGCCCTCCGTCCTTGAAGCTGTTGCAACCTTTTAAAAGCAATGCGTGCGGCGCCAAGGTGATAGCCACATTCTGAGAACCACCCGCCCTCGATCCTTGACCGTGTTGCAAACATTAAGTCGAGTGTGCGCGGCGCTAAACGCTAAGGCGAGAGCCACGTTTTGAAAACCGGCTGCCTTCCATCAAGGAAACTCCACGTCCAAACAAATCCTCTGGCTTCGTGCCTGAACCTCGGCACGGCCAATCCCGCCACACATCATATGAAGGCTTCCTAGATGGGGTCCGAGTAGGTGGTGTCGAAGGATCGCGCCGCATCGTCAATGCATCGCCGACGTATCGGCGATGCATCGGCGACGGCGGCGACGCATCGGCGACTTCGGTATGGAGAACATCGGGCTCCACGTCGAACCGCATCGCCGATGCATCGGCGGCGCGGCGCGGTCCCCCGACCCCATCCACTCCGACCCCATCCGGGAGGCCTGGATTTCAAACCAGCGTTTCGCGAAGGGAATCCGGCCGTGGTGGCGAAAGCAGCTCCGCCCTCGCGCCCGAACTCCGGGGGAACGGCGCAGGCCCAGACATCCGATGCCGCGTTATTTTTGGAATGGTCCCCAAGCAGGGAACCGAACTCCGAGCACCCCGACGCGTTCTCTGGCGCTGCACTGAAATGTGCACAGGGTGTACAGTCGGCCCGTAACATGAGGATGCGCGAGAAGGTTGCAAGAGCCTTGGACGCCCCCTTCGAAGCTTTTCGAGAGGGGCGCGGCCCACAAAAGTGGCCAAGGATGGGCCGAGGAGGCGAGGATGCAGAAGTACTCTTGGCAAGATTGCCCATCCCTACTATGCGTGTTGACTGTATGCGGGATCCTGGTGTATAGATGTCCCGTGGTTTTCCCCAGGAAGCGGAACAAAATAACAGAACAATCGTCCCCAGACTATTTTTAGACTGTTTTTGCATATTCCTCCTTTCAAGGGACATGCCAGACTCAACACCATCCCTGGGGCCAGTACTCCGTCCTGGAATCCTTGCGGGTCAGGGGCCCCCAGCGAGGGGGGGAGGGAGATCCAGCCGTGGCGACGAGGAGCCTTCCCCCCCCCCTACTCGATCCTCGCTCTGCAAGTAAACATGTTCCCATTCGGCGTTCCGACATTGGGCGGAGGGGGAGGGGGATGGGGGGGGGTCTGGCTAAGGACCTCTGCTTAATCGGACTGTTTGCAACAGTGCGTCCTGTAGGGGAGACTCCACCTGCTCGAGACAAGCGCCCAAAACGGCCAAGATCTAATCCACGGGGGGGGAGGGGGGATGCGAGGGCCCGCGCCGATCGGCAAAACAAGGAACAAGGAAACGATCGCCAGGGCGGCGCAAGTTTGGGGGGTCGGGCTCAGACTTAGGTCGGCCCTGTCCCCCTACATGCCGATTTTGGACGAAAAATAACAAGTACCACCAACATGCGCCAAACATGCTCAAAAATAGTAACAAATTATCGTCCCAAGACTATTTCATTATCTTTGAATAGTCCCCCTGCAAAGGGACAGGCCCGACTACAGCTCAGAGGCAGAGGCGTTGACCTGGAATCGGCCATGCATCGGCGAGGGGCCCCCAGGCCCTGAGCGACGAGGAACGGGCTCCTGGGGGTCGATGCTGCTTCCCCTGAGCTCATCTCCCCCTGCCGTGGACCCCTGGTGTTCGGACCACACCTCGGCTCCCCTGCGGCCGTTCGGGACGATCCGAGCACCCCTGGAAAGCCCTCGGCGAGGCGCAGCTGCTGGAAGGCACCCCGAGGCTGGAAAATCGCCGAGGACCGACGAAACTGGTCGAAAACCCATCCCTGGGAGCCTGTCCCCCAGTCGTTGCCCCTGATCGACCTGCGCCCCCCTGGATGAAGAGCGACGCCGAGGCCTGCCAGACCGCTGACCCCCCGCCGGCGAGCGGGCGCTTCGGCCCGGGCCGGGCGAACGCCTCAGCGCCCCTCTGGGGAGCGGGCGCGTGCGGCCTCCCCCGCGGCCGCCGCGGCCGCCGTCGCCGCCGCCGTCGTTGTCGTCACTGTCGTCTTTGTCGTCACCGACCCCACCAACGCCGGCGCCGCCAAGCGCTGCCACGAACGCCGACGACGAAGACGACGACGACGCTGCGCAGATCTGCGAGCGCGCTTTGACGCCCTGACCGAGGAGAGCACGCGCTCGGCGGGTAGGCGATCGACATCAAACCCATGCCCCTGCTCACACCCCAACCCTACGAGGGGCTGGCCACTGGAGCCACGTCTTTTATCCATGCCCTGCTTCCACTGGCGCCCAGAGTGGGGGGCAGGAGCAGGTGTATGGATCGAGCGTCGATCGTCGAGCTGGGCACCTCCCGAGTCGGCCCGCTCTAAGCGAGGGACAGCCGCGAGGGCGCAGGGCGGGAGCGGACTGGAGGGGAGGGGCAGGTGGAGTCATGTGACTCGAGACGGAGTGGAGGTAGGAGTGGAGCAGCGGGACAGGAAGAGGGAGAGAGAGAGAGAGAGAGGGTGAGAGATGATTGCATGCGTTGATGCGCGCACGTGTGTATGGGGTGGATCCAGCGTCTGTTCGCTGCTGCGTGAGCCGGTCCAATACGCGAACTCGCTCAACCTGTCCTACGCCGCGCCGCCCCGCGCGCGCCCACGATGCCAAAAGTGCGCGTGTATACATAGATCGGCACTACATCGGTGTGCGTATAGCCGATATACCCGCGACCGCGCCTGCACGGAGTTGGCGTCTTGGAATATTATTATGTTGTCCAACGAGGTTTTTAAATGTTTTCTAGTGCCGACCCCGCCCCTTCTCCCTCGACGCACACGTGGTCCGACCCCCCCCCCCCCGACTCTCCGCATCAGACTTTCGTACATTCTCATACTAGATAACATATAAGCCAACCGTGACCAGAAAAGAGCCCCCCAAGAGGATGGTCCCAAAAAAGCCCCCCGATGGGTTCAAAACACGACTTCTGAGGGGCACCCAAGAGTTCCCAAGAAGCCCACAAGAAGCCGCCATGAGGCCTCTAAGCGGCCCCCAAGAGGCCACCAAGAGGCCCCCAAGAGGCCTCCAAGGCACTCCAGACTCTTCAGAAGGTCCCAGACGTCCAGAGGCCTCCAAGATCAAGAGGCGCCCCAAGAGACCCCGAGAGACATCCCGAGAGATCCCGAGAGGCATCCAAAAAACTTCTGGTCCACGGAGGGTCCTCGAGATCTCCAAATAATGCCTCGCTCCCCCCGAGAAGGGCGGCGTCCCTGGGCATCGTTCCTGGATGGGCTGGTGGGGATACGCGACGCGTTGAGAAGTCAAACTTCGTCCTGCTACGCTGTTGCGTAGGCACGGTGGCGGGATTTGCTGCAGGCGACTGATCTATAAATGTCATACAAATACCATTTAAACATAAGTAGGCATGGAGCAACCGTCCTGCTCGGGGCTCCTTAGACGGGGGCATACCTAAACTGGGGAAAACGACAGGTACCGATACCGCTACTCCCTGGACCTCACCTGGGGCGCGTTTTGACAAGGATTTCGAGGCGAATCCAGCGGTGGCGACGAGGGCCTCCGAGGAGGCCCGTAAAGGGGAAAACGGGGGAAGGGCAGAGGTATGGGTACATTTTCCTCCTCTGGTAAACAGGGGCTTCAGCTTCTCCATATGCCCCTCTTTACTATGTCCCCGTCTACGGCGCCCAGGGCCCCCCTAAACGGGGGCATAGTCAAACGTGGAAATCGGTGTTCGCCGTGCCCCTGTTATGCCCCGGTCTCTGGTGCCATATCCTGCACCACTCGCCTCGCGACCGGGCTGACGCAGTCGCGGGTGCCCCAAGAGGCTTTTTCCAAGTCGGCGGAGAAGGCCGCCCATGAGGCGCAGAGAAGATAAACCGAGTATAAAGGGACCCAGGGACACACACAAAATAAGCACACATCCCAAGATTCGCAATACTGTTCTCCATTTTCTGGGTTTTCGTCTCCCCCCCCACTTCCCATATTTTCCAATCTTTCCCTGAGAGTGGAAGATTCATTGTGTCTGTGTGTTATTTCCCCTCCTGGGATTCGTGTCCTCACCCTCCTCTACAACCTCTCCTGCCTTCCGAGCTGGACAAAAGGGTGCCCCACTTTTGTAGCCTGGGGCATCTGGGGGCGACCGCCACGCCTGGATGTCAGGGCCAGATCCTCGCAATCCTCTCCACGCTGCCCGCACCCCCCCCCCCTTTGGCGTTGCTTCATGGGCGGGGCGATTGACGTGACAGTGAAGAAACGCGCACCTCTGGTGCACCTTTTGGGCCCCGTGGGGCCCCTCGAGGGCCCCGCAGGCGCGGGACAAGTGCATCTTCCTTCGATGACGCAACGCCCGACCCCGCCCCCCCAGCAGACCCCACGCGACGACGACGACGACGTCGACGACGACGACGTCGACGTCGACGACGACGACGGAGCGCCCGAGGAGGCCAGCGAGCCCGAGCGAGCAGCGGCGGAGCCCCCCGCAGCCCGAGGGGGGTGGGGCCTCTGCCGCGCCCGTGCGAGGGGCCGCGACCACCGGGGGCAGGTCGGGCGAGGAGGAGGAGGAGGAGGAGGAGGAGGAGGAGGAGGAGGAGGAGGAGGAGGAGGAGGAGATTGTCGGATTACACAGTATTTCAGGATGGTTGGCCCCTATATCATAGCATGGCAAATCACAGGGATAATAAAGTCTGATGCAAAACAAAGGGCTGTCAAGCCATCGATGCCATCGATGTGCAGCAGGTGTTGGTCGCGACGCTTGTGCTCGGAAGGTGCAAGAAAATCGGGGTAGCGAAAGGACAAAGGATGGGGGGTGACCTGCATGGGGGGTGAGCACAGGGCCCTGAAGGGCTCCTCAGTTGCCCTTCTCTTCACCCCCCCTTGAGGCCCCCCCCCCTAACTTACCACCAGAGGCCTCCCGGATGGGGTCCGAGCAGATGGGGTCGGAGGATCGCGCCGCATCGCCGACGCATCGGCGATGCACTGGCGATGCATCGCCGACGTCGGCGACGCATCGGCGACGTCGGTGTGGAGCAGATCGGGGTCCACATCGAGCCGCATCGGCGATGCATCGGCGATGCGGCGCGATCCACCGACCCCATCTACTCGGACCCCATCTGGGAGACCCAGACCTCCTTACTTACCACTTTGCCAGTGCATATCTGCACGGCACCTTCTCTGCCGATGCGCCGTCGAGGCGCTCCTCACAACCTTGCAACCCTCACTTACCACCCGCCCGAGTGGGGGGGTAGAGGCCTCCCAGATGGGGTCCGAGTAGATGGGGTCGGGGGATCGCGCCGCATCGCCGACACATCGGCGATGCGGCTCGATGGTGAGCGTTTTTTTATCGGGCGTTTCGACAATGGGCGGAAGGGGGGGGGATGGGGGGGGGTCTGGCTCCGGACCTCTGCTCAGTGCGACTGTTTGCAGCAATGCGTCCTCTGGGGGAGACTCCACCTGCTCGAAAAACGGGCGCCCAATCGGCCAAGATCCACTCCATGGGGGGGGGAGGGGGGGGAATTACGAGGGTCTGCGCCGATCGGCAAAAGAAATAATAAAAAACGCTCACGTGTGGGGCCCGATCTGCTTCACGTCGACATCGCCGATACATTGCCGACGTCGCCGACGCGTCGTCGCCGTCGCTAAGTTTGAGCAGGGACCGACCGTCCCGGTATTCCTATAGTCCTACCACGAGATTTTCTTAGACCTCCCCATATGTTCTAAGAACAACAGCAATGTTCTTAGAACATAAACCCGACATGATAAAACAAGACAGACTCCGCCAGAAATGTTCAAATAACATTTCGTGGAAGCCACAAAAGGTTCTTAGAACATTGTTTGGCAAGGCTATAGGCGAGCCAAGACGCTTCGCCGCTGCTTGAGGGTGGGCACCGCCTGGGCCCCATGCTCCGAACCGTGCCCGGCCGTGGCGGGAGGAACCGGGTCGCCCAGGAGCACGCGCGCGGGGGGCCTCCAGAGGCCTCCCGAGCTCCTCTGGCGGCGCGCACGGGGGAGTGTGTGTGTGTGTGTGTGTGTGTGTGTGTGTGTGTGTGTGTGTGTGTGTGTGTGTGTGTGTGTGTAAAAAAATACTCCTCTTCCTCCTCCTCCTCCTCCCTCCTCCTCCTCCTTCTCCCCCTCCTCCTCCAATTCCTCCTCCTTCTCCCCTCCTCTTCTTCCCCCTCCTCCTTCTCCTCTTCCTCCTCCTCCTCCTCCTCCTTCTCCTCCTCCTCCTCCTCCTCCTGATCCTCCTCCTGCTGCTCCTCCTCCTCTGCCTCCTCCTCCGCCTCCTTCTCCCCGCGGGGGGGTGTAACAAACCTACTGTTGATGGGCAACGCTCTGGAGGCACTGACACGTATTGGAGGCGCGCGAAGCAGGGGGAGGGGGGAAGGCTTCTTAGGAGGCTGCTTCTCAGAAGGTGCCAGCCTTACATCTACAGACAAGGCCCGCGCCTTCTAAGAAGCAGGGTACTTACAAGAAACCTTCTCCCCCCCCCACCCACTTCTGCGCGTGGCCGAATTGGAGGGGGAAACATCGGCCTGGAATCGGCGATGCATCGCCGATAAATCGGCGACAGGCGCCCGATATAGAGAATCCACACGTTCCTGGGCAGGGTGAGGCTATCAAACCCCTATCGGCGATCAAAGGGCCATTGGGGGTTCGGCCCGGCCCAGCTTCGGCCTGGCCGAGATCGGCCGGCCGAAATCGGCCTGGCCGATCCCCGCCGGCCCAGTTCGGCCTGCCCGAGTCATGTCCTGGCCGAGTGCAGCATTCCTGCCTCTCAGAAGCCCCCCCCAGTCGGGAAGCCAAGCGGTACCGATACCGCTACTCCCCGGACCTCCTCCGGGGTGCGTTCTGACAAGCATTTCGAGGCAAACCCAAGGGTAGCGACGAGGGCCTCCCAGGAGGCCCCAAAAGGGGAAAGCGGGCGCGGGGGGGCAGAGGTGTGGGTATACCTTGTCCTCCTCTGGCAAGAGCCCCCCCTTTTTACTTTATTGCAACCGTTTAGTGTCAATCCCTCCGGCAAGAGGCCATTCTGAGAGGTCTCTGGGAGGGCCGCGCGACCCCCCCCAAGCAGGGACCGACCGTCTAGGCATTCCTATAGGCCTACCACGAGATGTTCTTAGAACCCCAAGATATTCGAAGAGCAAACACAATGTTCTTAGAGCATATGCCCGATTTGGTCAAACAAGACAGTCTCAGACAGAAACGTTCTAAGAACATCTCGTGCAGACCACAAAAAAGGTTCTTAGAATATTCTTTGGTAGGCCTAGAGTGAAGGCGCCCTGGGACACGCAAATAAATAGACACAAGTAACAGGATCCCCCACATTTTCCAATATTTTCTGGGTGTCTCTCTTCCCACCCACTTCCCATCTTTTCCCATCTTTTCAGGGGAGTCGACGATTGATTGTGCCTGTATGTTTTCCCCTCATGATATAGGCAAGCTGGGAGCTTCCGCGTGCCCGAGCGGCGGCCCGCACCCGAGCCGCGGCCAGCGGCGGATGCCCCCGGGGGCCTCGTCGTCGTCCTCGCGGGGCGGGCGGGCGGGGGCGAGCAGCACGCCTGGGCGAGCAGTGGGCAGAGGAGGAGTGCTGCACCGACCCCGAGAAGATCGGGGGAGGGAGGGATGGAGGAAGGGAGGGGAGGAGGAGAAGGAGGAGGAGGAGAGGAGGAGGAGGAGGAGGGGGAGGACGAAGAAGGGGGGCGTCCGAGTGTCTCTTTCCTGTGCACTGTTTGTGTCTCCCGTGGATGCCCGTGGTTGCCCCGTCAATGCAGAAATAGGTGTACGAAGTATGTATGCATGTATGTCTGTCTATCTGTCTGTCTGCCTGCCTGTCTGCCTGTCTGCCTGTCTGTCTGCCTGTCTGTCTGTCTGCATGCATGAATGTATGTATGTATGTCTACATGTCTGTGTACACAGTTGCATACATGTGTGCATACATGTTTGTATACATAAATGCACGTATGCATACAGGAGTATATGTGCATGTATGTATGTATGTGCGTTTGTTTAGAAATTAATATACATGTCCATACACACGTGTGTGTACATACATATATATGTGTAGGTATGCATGTACGCATCCATGTCTATACAGGTGTACATGTACACATATACCTACATACATACATACATACATACATACACACATACATACGTACATAGATACATACATACATAAACATATACATACATACATGTATGCATGTACTTATGCGTGTGCATGTATACATGTATACATGGATGCATGTATGCATACATGCATACAAGTATGTTTGGTTGTGTGCATGAAGGTGTATGCATGTATGTGTGTCTGCATGCATGTATGCATGCATGTCTGTATGCATGCATGTATGTATGCATGCCTGCATGTATGCACACATGTATGTTTGTTTGCATACGTGTATTGTGTGCATGTGTGTGTATGTGTGTCTGTCTGTGTGTATGCATGTATGGTTGCATGCATGCACGTCTGTATGTCTGTATGTATGCGTATGTATGTATGTATGCATGTCTGCACGTATGTGTGTGTGCATGTGTGTATGTATGTATGCAGGCATGCATGGTTGCATGCATGTATGCATGTAGGTATGCATGCATGCATGCATGCATGCATGCATGCATGCATGACGGTATGTAGTTATGTATGTATGTATGTATGCATGCATGCATGCATGTATGTATGTATGTAGGCATGTACGTATGTATGTATCTGTGTTTGTACGTATGCATGCATGCATGTATGCATGTATGCATGTATGTATGTACGTACGTGCGTGTGAATGTATGTATGCGTGCATGTATTTGTATGTATGTATGTATGCATGCATGTATGATGGTATGCATACATGTATGTAGGTGGTATGTATGGATGCATGCAGTCATGAATTTATGTATGTAGGGATGTATGTATGTATGCAGCGATGTATGTATACATACATACATTATGTATATAAATATGTATACATCTCTACATATATGCACATCCATATACACATACGCACACATATATCTTTCTTTATATACAGGTGTAGATTCATATGTGCGTATATTCTCACTTCTGCATTCATATTACCCAAGACCCCCCCCCCCCCGAAATCGACCCCTGGGTCCCGGGGACCCCCTTGACCCCTCGGATCCGTGGCCCCGGGGGACCCCCCTGGACGCCTCTGCAGGAGGCCCCCGAAGCGTTCCAGAGCGTCGCTCCTGGAAGCCCCTGCCGGGCCTAGGCTGCGGGCCCAGATCGGTCGGGAGGCGGTCGAACCCCCGAGGGCCCCAAGAGGCCCCGGAGGCCCAGGCGCCCGAAGACGACCCAAAGAAGAGCCCCAAAAGACTTCCAAAACACAGGAAAACATTGATGTCCCAAACATTTAGCATGCTTTTAGGAATGCCCTGTTCTCTTTGGTCTTCCAGGCGTCCAAGACCGCCCGGGACGCTCCAAAATCCTCCCAAAGGGCTTCCAGGCAGTCCAAGAGAGCCTCAGGAAGGCACAACAGGTTGCAAGGTTCAAGATGGCCTAAGAGAGCCCCATGACGGCTCAAGATGGCCCCAATACACCCTCCGAAGCATTCCAAATCGTGACCCGGTCGTTCAGGGAGACCGCAGCTTGAGGCAGGGTGGCCTGAGGAAGCCCCCAGAGGCATCCAGAAGACACCCAAGAGGCCTCGGTAGTGCGAGAAAGAGGAACAAGACATATATGGAGGAGAGATAACGAGTAACATTATTATAACGGCGATGCCGGAAAAGGCAACAAGGAATTATCGTTAAATTGTCTGCTTGGCCTTCCTGCCATGTCGCCTGCATGCAGAACTTCAAGACCAAGGTGCCTGGCGCAAAGCGCCAACGCGGTCTGGTGTGTATATGTATGTATGTATGTATGCATACATGCATGCATGGATGTATGCATGCACGCATGGATGTATGGATTCATGTATGTATGTATGTAGGCATGTAGGCATGTAGACATGTATGCATGCATGAATGCATGTATGCATGTATGTATGTGTGTATTCATACTATGTATATATATATAATTCCCTTTTTCTATGTTTTCAAACCTGGGACCCTGCGAGCCCCTCCCCTAAACGGGACCCCTCCACATACTTGGCCCCGAGGGCACCCTGGACGCCCTTGCAGACGCTCCCCTGTGCTTTCCGGGGCTCCTGCAGCCCCTGCTGGGCCTCGGCAGCGGGCCCAAATCGGTCAGGAGAGCGGCCGGACGGCCCCGCGAGAGCCGACAGAGGCCCCAGACACTCACCAGACGCCCAAAGACGACCCAAGAAGCATTCGAAACGCAAAAAACATAGATCTCCTATGGTTTTTGCGCGATTTGGGGAATGCTCAGTTCTTCGGTCTTCCAGGCGTCCGAGAACGCCCAGGAGGCCTGAGCACAAATTAAACCAAGAGAGCTTCTAGGCAATCTAGGAGGAACCCTCAAACGGCCCAACAGGGTCCCCAAATGGCCCGAAGAGAACCCCATGAAGGCTCAAGATGGCCCCAAGACGCCTCCCGAATCATTCCAAATCGTGACCCAGTCGTTCAGGGAGACGGCGATTGGAAGCAGGGTGGCCTGAGGAAGCCCGCAATGGCCCCCATACTGTACCTGGGAGGATTCCACACGGGTCTAACAAACCCGTAGAAAACTTTCGTGAGACTTACAAGAGGCTCTCCTAGGACAGGCCTCCTTTAATAAAAGAGCTGATGATGGTGGCGGAGTCGGACGGTAGGGCGAGAACGAGGAAGAGTAAGAGGAAACATGAGGGTAGGATAACGAATAACATTCGTATAACGACCATGCCCGAACGAACAACAGCGAATTGTCGCCCCATTGCCTCATTGCCTTTTTGCCTGCATGCCAAACCTGAAACACCAACGTGGATGGCGCGAAGCGCCAATGCATTATTGTACATCTCTCTCTCTCTCTCCAATTTTGTTGGTATTCCCCCCTCTTTCCATATATATATATATATATATATATATATATATGTATGTATGTATGTATGTATGTATGTATGTATGTATGTATGTATGTGTGTATGTGTGTATGTGTGTATGTGTGTATGTATGTATATGTGTATGTGTGTATATATATATATGTTTACACATGTGTAAACAATCGAGCCACGCGCGCTTGGGTTCCAGTCGCATCTGCACCACGGCTGCAGTCGCTACATCTGCCATTCTAGCGCGTGCTACCGCGGACATGACCTCCATGGCCCGCCCCCCTAGGTTTGATAATACGGTTTACACATGGTACGGTCCCGTCGCTCATCTTGACTATGACCCCATACCATCCCAAGCATGCCGCTTCCGACCCCCATTTTCATCCCTGCCAAATATTAGTATGCGCTCGTTCCCCTGTATATCACATCAACATTTGCCAAAATCTTTGGCGACGGATGACACATAATCCACGCGCGCGCGTCTTCGCGCGCACATGTCGAAACAGTTTAACCACTCTGTTTATGTTTGGAATTTTGGCAGACCCATCATCACCGGCTCGTGGACACCATCGTCGTTAGCGGCCTGAATAGCATCGGGGCCGTCCATGGCCTTGCCGTCGTCATCGTCATCACCGGCACCATCATCGCTACTATCACCGCCGTGTTGGCCATTGTCGACGTCGTCATGATGCCGGGCCCGCCCAAATCACCGACTCGCACTGAGTTGTCCGTGCGTCAACGAAGCCTGCGAGACGCACTGGGGAGTCCGCAACGGTCAGCGCCACCGTGGCCGCGTCACTTGCGCCAAAGTAGCTGGCCGCTCTGCGCGCGAGCCTGCGAGCGTTAGTGCATCGTTGCTGCATGGCTGGGTTTTACAAACCAAATTGTTGGTGGGGTTCGTTGGTGGGATGATTTCGCGAATCGCGAAGATGACTAATCAGTAATGAGCATGGGTGAATGATCCTTTTTCACAAAACATCGACCCTCGTGGATATTCGGCTTCCATTCGGATTGCAATTTGCACATGCCTCTGCCCGATCGTCCATCCGAATTATGAACCTATCCCATCCCGGTCCAACCCGTGTTGACCCATCCACCATCTTCCGCCAAAAAAATACGCGCGCACGCACGCTTGACAAAAATCGTAAGCATTCAACTACCCCTTTGCTAAACAATGAGACGAAGTACACACGCGCTCGTCGTCGCGCGCGCATGCCGAAATCCTTGAACAATCTTCGGTTGCATAAGGGCTTTAAAAGCGAGTGCCCAAACACACATATACACCAACGCACATAGTTTCGCAACGCGGTTTTCAAACCAAAAGTGCGCGCGCGCTCTTACGATCCTTTTTTTCTAGGAAACACATTGTTTTCAATGTATTCACCAACTGCCACCCAACGGGCTTCGCGTGCGCGTGTCGAAATCGTTCGAACGCACATGCGCGCGTGCTGTCGAGGACTCCTTTGCAAACGATGAGTCGAAGCGCAATCGCGCTCGTCGTCGCGCGCGCATGCCGGAATCCTTCACCAACCTTCGGTTCCGTAAGGATTCCAAAATCAAGTGTCCAAAAACATATAACACATATGGTTTCGCTGCACCAGTTTTCAACCAACAAACTGCGCTCGCGCTTTTGCGAATTCTCGAGGAAACCATACGTCGTTTAACATGCTCATTGAATTCTGCCAAACGATCGATCCACTCGCGCCGCACGTCGAAAGCTTTCGGACGCCCTTGCGCGCGTGCTGGGGGGGGGGTGATCCGCGTCACATATTACCATGAAGGCCACTCTCGCGCGTCGGCCGCGCGCGCACGTCGAACTCCGTCCACAACCTTTTGTTCCGCCGACGCGAAGACGCCGTCATCGTCGTCGGCGTGATCCGCATCGACGCCGTGACTGGCGTGTGCCGTCGCCGCTGTCAGCATCGCCACCAACACCGCTACTAGCATCATCGTGTCTACCGTTGTCGACGTTGCCATGATACCGCGCCCGCCCAACACGCCGACCCGCAGTGAAGTGTCCGCTGGGATGTGCCCAACGGTCAGCGCCACCGCGGTCGCGTCGGTCGCGCCAAACAAGCTGGCCGCTGCGCGCGCGAGCATGCACGGGCGAGCGAGACCGCAGTGATGCACCAGCCAACACCAAGCACTCATGGCAATCGCCGCCGCATTGGTTTTGCAAACCAAGTTGCGGGTGGGTGGGTGGGATGTTCGCGCGAGCAGTGGAGTTGACAAGTTCAAGTTCGGCAAGGTGAGTTGAAACACATCGATTGCACCACATGTCTTGCCCAACGTGTACATTATAAATTATAATGTGCAACTGGTGTTCCACAATATACAATGTCCGACACTTATCGCACACTACATATCACTAAAAACGCGCTGCTTGGGGTCCACGCCGGCTGATATGTCACGTCCTTCCTCCTCCTCCAGCTCCTCCTCCTCTCCCTTTATGTGTATTTATAAATATAGATGCATCTGCGTACGTATCATCAGCATTACTTTCTCACCCCATCGGCATCAACATTTCTGCTGCTGTATTTCACAGACGCTTAGGCCGCAGGGGCTGAAATCCCGCTGGCCGTATCGGTTGATGCCCTCGCGGAAGCTAGGCCACTGTTTTTGCACCCCTTCCCTTCGACCAACGCCGTGGTAGTCCCTTCAGTGCTCATCCAGCACAGCTCCCTCGGCCGTTCCCAGGGGTGCCATTTGGGGCGAGTTGCACGTCGCACCCTCTCGTCAGGCCGCTTTGGGGTTGTTACCTAAGCGCGTGCTGCTCAGACTCCTCCAGTTGGCACCCTGTGCTAGCTCTTGGGCCACACGCACGCGACGCCCTCGTCGAATCAAAACTTCCCTCCTCTCGCTGGTGCTCTCCTCCTCCGTCCTCCCTGCGGGAGAAGTCTTCCAACCTCGGTCATCGACCTCCCGGAAGAGGTGAAGGGATCCAGGGATGGAGAGAGGCGGGGGAGGAGGAGGAGGAGGGATGGGGGGAGGACAGGGAGAAGAGGGACGGGGAGAAGGAGGGATAGGAGGAGGGAGATGAGGCGGAGGAGAGGAGGAGGGGGAGAGGGAGGGGAAGATGGAGGAGGACAAAAAGGAGGCGGCGGAGAAGGCCCTCCCTCTGGGGAAGTCCTCGATGATCTCCCCGAGCCACTCGATGAAGCGGCCGTCCAGCCAGCGGCTCTCCCTCCGAGCGCGGGGGACGGGCGGGAGGAGGGGCGAAGAGGCGACGGGCAGGCGCTCGGGCGTGGCGAGGCGCGCGGGCGGAGGATCCTCGGGGGAGGCTCTGGTGGCGCGAGCAGCGGACCCGCCTGGGCCCTGCCCCGCCCGAGCCCCTCCCCTGGGTGGTACCTCGGGCCACCGCTTGGGTCCCCTGGCGTCCCTGCGGGAGGATCCGGGCACCCGTGGGGCGCCCTCGGCGAGGCGCCGCCGCGGGAGAGCATCCCGAGCTGGCGCCGAGAAGCTGCGGCAGCTTCCAACCTCGTGGATGTGTGACAGGCGACCTCTGCAGTGAGCCCGCACAGTAAGGATGTGCGAGAAGGAGGCAAGGGCCTTGGACGCCCATTTCGAGGCTTCTCGAGCGGGGCGCGGCCCAACAAAAGTGGCCAAGGATGGGCCGAGGAGGCAAGGATGCGAGGGTACCCCTGGGACAGCTGCCCATCCTTCCCATGCGGGCTGACTGAACCCGAAAACCAATGATTGCCCACTTTGGACATACATCGACAACTCTATGTGCTGCTATGCTGTTAAGGATGAGCCGCGTCTACACCGCAGAGCCACTCCCTGACAAAACGACTTGAAGGGGTTGCCGATCCTCAGATGGGGGCTGAGACGGGGCAAACCACTTCTTGATAACAACATTACCCCGATGTGTGGCCGCCGCGATCGCCGCGGCGACCTCCAAAGTCGACCCGGAGGTTTGGTCCAGGGCCGGTTATCACGCAACGAGAGGACAAGGACGAAGCGGAGAAGGAGGAAGAGGAGGAGAAGGGGGAGGAGGAAGAGGAGCTTTCATCCCATCACGTGGGACGCGATCTCTCGCATGGCCTGCGACTCCTGCTGGGGCTGTGGAGGATTTGGAGTACCTTGTGGGACCTGCTCTAGGTCAGGAACATACCGTAGACGGATCTACCCTTTCTCCGACCTTGTACTGCGCCGAACGCCACGGCCTCATTGTCTATCGACGTATCCACCCTGGATGTGTCTATCTACGTACCGACACCCAACGTATCTATGACCGCTTGTGGCTAGAACGTGAGAACGGTGTTTGGCATAGGCCCGAGATATTGATCCTCTGAAAGCAGATAGACTTTGCCTTCCAATACAGGATACTTATTATCCCAGTGCGACCCTACCTAGGAGTTGGAGCCTCTAGGAAAGCAACATTAGTAGGAGAAGTAAACGCCGTCCTCCTATACGTGGAACATGCGTGCGCACACACAAATAAGTACATGCATATATATATATATATATACATCAGCAATTAGTGGTTGCTGTGCTGCGCTATGATACGCTATGCTATGCTATGCTGTGCTGCGCAATGCTATGCTGGGCTAGGCTAGGCTAGGCTATGCTGCGCTATGATATACGATGTTATGCTATGGTTTTGCTTTGCCTTCGCTTTTGCCTTCACTTTTGCCTTTGCTTTTGCTTTTGCTTGGCACCCAAGGAGCGCAACTGGGGGAACCGCGCGTTTGCTTTTACCTTTGCTGTTGCTTTTGCTTGGCTCCCAGGGGACTGGGGGAACCGCCCGGGGCGATTAGCACTGCCCGGGCCCCTTTAAGCTTACAGAGTAAGAACCCTTCTAGGCAGAGCCTAGGTAGGGAACAAGTGGGGTTGGTGGATCGCCTGCTGCGCTGCCTGCTTCTGGTCTGCGGCCAGGACTACTCCTGTCTACCATCTCGAGATCAAGTCGAATGACACTTCGACCCTCAGCAGAACAGTTGCAGTGCGGAGCTGGCTTTTCGATTAGAACTAGACCTGTAAACCGATCTCAGCGCCCTCGGGAGTGCAGACGGATGCTTTCGACAATCCCCGATCGAATGGAGCACCGAAAATCCTCTCCCTGCCTTCGCCGCTTCTCGCTCCGGATCGCCGCGCCTGGTACCTTCGGGGTCGCCCACGCCGGCCTTCGAGCTCCTGCTGGGACATTGAGGGCTAGCTCGGGGGCCCTTCCGGAGCACGGGGACTGGCCGTCCGGTCAGACTCGGGACAGAATAGCATCCTTCAAGAACAGGAGACCCTCCGCCAGCCCAAACCGAAGAACCTTCGAGAATGCTCTCCCCCATGATGCCCAAGAGCATCCGGTAAACACGAAGAGCGTCAGTAGAAGAAGAAACAACGCCATAAACATTTTTGTTTGGCGCTCCGGGCGGATTTCTTGGATCCGCGCAGAGCGCCAACAATTGATGCTTACAGCGATGTTGCTTCTTCGAGTTAGGGTACCCTCCCCAAACCGGTCCGACCACACGGCTGGTCGATCCTCCTGGGCTGCGACCTGTGGCCTTGGTGTCCCCTCGAGGCCTCCCCTCGGCCCCCCCTCGAGGCCTCGGCAGGCTCTCCTCGTCCTCTCCCCACGCCCAAGACCAGGTCACGGCCGCCGACTCCGAGTTTCCTGACGCTCTCGGCCCCTCGGCGCTCCTGGTGGGCACCTCCAGGGCAGAACAGCCAGCACCGCACCGGGAACTCGGATCGGATCGGCACGTGCATCGAAGCGGACCGTATCGGATCGGAAACGAACGCGAATCGAATCGACCGCGCCAGACAACAACGCCGCGCAAGCATCGGGCCGCGTCGGATCGCCAAGATACCGGAATCCGCATCGGATTGGGCGGGCCGACATCGACATCGAATCAGATCGAACGGATCGAAACAGACCCTGTCCTGGTGGGTATCTTCAGGGGGTGGCGGGGCGGGCAATACGCCGAGGTCGTTTTGCTGCACCTCGACGGGCGCTGCCGCGCTGGCGAGTCGGGCCATGCTCCCTGAACGCTACAGGCCAGTGCCTTGCCCGACAGCATGTCGAAGAAGGAAGAGGAGGAGGAGGAGGAGGAGGAGGAGAGGAGGAGGGAGGAGGAGGAGGAGGAGGAGGAGGAGGAGGAGGAGAAGGAGGAGGAGAGGAGGAGGAGGAGGAGGGAGGAGGAGGAGGAGGAGGAGGAGGAGGAGTAAGGGGAGGGACAGGTGGAGAGATCAGGAGGCCGAGGATGGTTCTACGGACGGGTTCGACGTGCTGCCAGCCACGACTGGTCGTTCACCACCGATGGCACACTTCGCCTCTGATTGCGTCAGCCCTCAGCCGCATCACACGGCAACTCTGGACGTGGGGTCACTCGTGAGTCGCTCTTCGCGGCTCGCGACCAGACAGCAGGCAGCTACCGCCCCAGGACCCCGACACCATCAGAACTCCTCGGTGAACACGCGGCCGCTGGAACAGTCCCGCCGTCTGCGGACACGTCCCCCTGTGGGCAACCCTCAGCCTTGGCGGCGACCTCAACATACCTCGTTTCTCCTCCCCTCCGCTCCCTCCCATCCCATGTCCCGCAAGGAACTCGTCCCCGTGCCCCTGAGGTCGCCTCGGTCTGCCAAGAGTGTCAGCCCAGGGAAGCGAAGAGGGGAGGAAGACGAGGAGGAAGGAAGGGAGGAAGGGGACGATGGAGGGAGGTAGAAAGAAGTGCATGGAACTTCGTCGTTGTCCTTACCGCGGCCTTCGGTCGGTCCGTCGTCGGCTGGTGACGAACGTTTTGTCTGCCTCTGAACCTTGAGCAAGGTAGAAGAACGCAGCGCATTCAAAGACAACGGGGTGCCGCGGTACCAGCCACTGGTGGACACACCTTCCTCCTCCATCCTCCCTGCTCCGCCCTCCCCTCCTTCGCTCCTCGTCCCTTCCTCCCCTGGTCTCCTCCTGCGAGGGCGCCCGAAGTGGGTACTGGGCACATTGGGAAGGGGAAGCGGTGCCCTACAAATAAAGATATCCCAAACCGGCAGCAGCCGCTGGTGGTCACAAGGGGTTTTGTTTCAGACGGACGACGACGGCGGAGACACCGACAAGAACTCCTGTTCAAAAAAAGGCGGGAACTCCAGTCGGTCTTCGTCCCGTGTTTTCTGTACCGATTTCGATCTTACCGAGCATCACCCTGTGGAAACCTTCGAAAGCACCCGAGACCCCTTGAGAGCCCAAGAGCCCTCGAGAGCAGCCGAGAACCGCCGAAGGCCCCTCGAGACCTCGGACGGCGTCGACGAACCGCCAAAAACTCGTCTGAGCATCTCCAAATCCCTCCCGCCCCATCCCCTGGGCCACCAAACCTCGAGCCTCACGCCCCGCGATGTGCGACGAGCAATCCCACCAGCCCTCTGGGCGTAGGTGGTTTAGAGGGTTTCCTCTTCCACCCCTCCTTCTTCCCCTTCGGGGAGGGGTTTACCCCTCCCCGCGATGTGCGACGAGCAATTACTATGTTCGCGCCCTCGCGAGGCCACTCGGAGAAGAGCAGCTGTCCGGCCTGGGCGGCGGCGCGCGCGCGACTAACCTTCGGGTCTCTGCGGGTGATCCAAACTTCCCCCCCCCTGCCCAGTCGTCGTCGTCGTCGTCGTCGACCCTGTCGTCGTCGTTGACCCAGTCGTCGTCGTCGTCGTCGTCGTCGTCGTCGTCGTCGTCGTCGTCGTTGACCCTGTCGTCGTCGTCGTCGTCGTCGTCGACGTCCTCGTCGTCGTCGTCGACCCTGTCGTCGACGTCGTCGTCGTCGTCGACGTCGTCGTCGTCGTTGTCGTCTCCCTGGCCGTCGTCGTCGTCGCCGCCAGAGGTCTCCGGAGGAGCTCGGAGGCCTCCAGAGGCCCCCAGGGGCCCAACAACTGCCCAGAAACCTCGATCCTAGATCCCCATCGTCGTCGTCGTCCGTTCCGCCGCCGCCGCGGCCGCCGATGCCGTCGGCGCGATCGCCCTCGTCGTTGCAGTCGCAGTCGCAGTCGCAATCGCAGTCGCAGTCGTCGTCGTCGTCGTCGTCATCATAATCTCGCCGTCGTCATGTCAACGTCGTCACCGTCGTAGTCGCGATCGTCGCCGTCGTCGTCGTCATCGCAACAATTGTCGTCGTCGTCGCAGTGGTCGTCGTCGTCGTCATGACGTCTTCGTCGCCTGCAAAATCGCCCTCGTCAAAGTCTTCGTCGTCGTCGTCGTTGTCTTCGTCGTCGTCGCCGCCGCCGCCGCCACCCTCGTCGTCGTGTCGTCGCCGTCGCCGTCGCCGTCGCCGTCGCCGTCGCCGTCGCCGTCGCCGTCGCCGTCGTCGTCGCCCTCGTCGTCGTCCTCGTCGTCGTCGTCGTCGTCGTCATGTCGTGTTCGTCGTCGTCGTCATGTCGTCGTCGCCGCCGCCACCACAATCGCCCTCGACGTCGCCCTCGTCGTCGTCATCGTCATCGTCGACGTCGTCGTCGTCGTCGACGTCATCGTCTTCGTCTTTGCCGACGTCGCCATCGTGTCGTCGTCGCCGCCATCGACGCAATCGTCGTCGCCGTAGTCGTCATCACAAGAATTATCGTCGTCGTCGTCGCAGTGGTCGTCGCGGTCGCCGTCGTCGGCGTCGTAGTCGTCGTCGTGGTCGTCGTCGCCGTCGTCGGTTTTCGTCGTCGTCGTTGCCTTCGTCGTCGTCGGCGCGATCGCCCTCGTCGTTGTGTCGTCGTCGTCGTCGTGGTCGTCGTCGTCGTCGCCGACGCCGCCACAACCGCCCTCGTCGTCGTCGTCGTCGTCGTCAATGTCAATGTCATCGTCGACGACGTCGTCGTCGTAATCAACGTCGTCGTCGTCGTTTCCCTCGTCGTCGTGACGTCGTCGTCGTGGTCGCCGAGGTAGCCGTCGTGTCGTCGCCGCCGTCGTCGTCGTCGTCATCGAAGGAATTGTCGTCGTTGTCGTCGATGTGGTCGTCGTCGCCGTAGTCGTCGTCGTCGCGTCGCCGTCGGTTTTCGTCGTCGTCGTTGTCTTCGTCGTCGTCGCCGCCGCCGCCATCGTCGTCGTGTCGTCGTCGTCGTCGTCGCGGCCGCCGTCGTCGTCGTCGTCGTCGTCGTCGTCGTCGTCGTCGTCGTCGTCGTCATGTCGTCGTCGTCGCCGACGCTGCCACAACCGCCCTCGTCGTCGTCATCGTCGTTGTCGTCGTCGACGTCGTCGTCGTCGTCATCGTCGTCCTCATCGTCGTCGTGTCGTCTTCGTTGTCGCCGACGTCGCGGTCGTGTCTTCGCCGTCGTCGTCGCGATTGTCGTCTTCGTCGTAGTCGTCGTCATCGCAGGAATTGTCGTCGTCGTTGCAGTGGTCGTCGCAGCCGTCGTCGTCGTAGTCGTCGTGTTCGTGATCGTCGTCGTCGTCGTCGTCGTCGTCGTTGTCTTCGTCGTTGTCGCCGTCGCTGCCGCCGCCCTCGTCGTCGTCGTCGTCGTAGTCGTCGTCGTCGTCGTCGCCATGTCGCGGTCGTCGCCGACGCTGCCACAACCGCCCTCGACATTGTCTTCGTCGTCGTCGTCGTCGTGGTCGCCGTCGTCGTCATCGACGTCGCCGTCGTCGTCTCCATCGTCGTCGTGTCGGCGTCGTCGTCGACGCCGACGTCGCCGTCGTTTCGCCGTCGCCGTCGCCGTCGTCGTCGTCATCGCAGGAATTGTCGTCGTCGTCGTCGTCGCAGTGATCATCGCAGTCGTCGTCGTCGTCGTCGTCGTCGTCGTCGTCGCCGTCGTCGGTTTTCGTCGTCGTCGTTGTCTTCGTCGTCGTGGCCGCCGCTGGCACCCCCGTCGTCGTGTCGTCGTCGTCGTGGTCGTCGTCGTCGTCGTCTGGGTCATCTCGTCGTCGTCACCCTCGTCGTCGCCGTCGTCATCGTCTCCATCGTCGTCGTCGTCGTCTTCGTCGGCGCCGACGTCGCCGTCGTGCCGTTGTCGTCGTCGTAATCGCCATCGGCGTCGTCGTCATCGCAGAAATTATCGACGTCGTCGTCGCAGTGGTCGTCGCAGTCGCCGCCCTCGTCATCGTCGTCGTCGTAGTCGTCGTCATATTCGCCGTCGTCGGTGTTCGTCGTCGTCGTTGTCTACGTCGTCGTCGTGTCGTCGTCATCGTCGTCGGCGTCGTAGTCGTCGTCGTCATGTCATCGTCGTCGCCGTCGCCGCCACAACCGCCCTCGTCGTCGTCGTCGTCGTCGTCTCCATCGTCGTCGTGTCTTCGTCTTCGTCGTCGCCGCCCTCGTCGTTGTGTCATCGTCATCGTCGTCGTCGTAGTCGTCGTCGTCGTCGTCGTCGTCGTCGTCGTCGTCGTCGTCATGTCGTCGTCGTCACCGACGCCGCCACAACCGCCCTCGTCGTCGTCGCAATCGTCGTAGTCGTCGTCGTCGCAGTGGTCGTCGTCGTCGTCGCAGTGGTCGTCGCAGTCGTCGTCGTCGTCGTCGCCGTCGTCGGTTTTCGTCGTCGCAGTCGTCGTCGTCGTCGTCGTCGTCGTCGTCGCAGTGGTCGTCGTCGTCGCAGTGGTCGTCGCAGTCGTCGTCGTTGTCGTCGTCGGTTTTCGTCGTCGTCGTTGACTACGTCGTCGTCGCCGCCGCCGCCGCCCTCGTCGTCGTGTCGTCGTCATCGTCGTCGTCGTCGTCGTCGTAGTCGTCGTCGTCGCCGACGCCGCCACAACCGCCCTCGTCGTCGTCGCAATCGTCGCAGTCGTCGTCGTCGTAGTGGTGGTCGTCGTCGTCGCAGCGGTCGTCGCAGCCGTCGTCGTCGTCGTCGTCGTCGTCGTCGTCGTCGTCACCGTCGTCGGTTTTTGTCGTCGCAGTCGTCGTCGTCGTCGTCGCCGTCGTCGGTTTTCGTCGTCGTCGTTGTCTTCGTCGTCGTCGTCGCCGCTGCCGCCGCCCTCGTCGTCGTGTCGTCGTCGTCGTCGTCGTCGTCGTTGTCATCGTCGTCGTCGTCGCCCTCGTCGTCGTCGTCATGTCGTCGTCGCCGACGCCGCCACGGCCGCCCTCGTCGTCGTCGTCGTCGACATCGTCGTCGTCATCGTCTTCATCCTCGTCGTCGTCGTCGTCGTCGGGGGCAGCCGGGGCCTTCTCATGCCCTGCGCGGTGCAGGCCACGGCGGTGCCGTGCTGCCTGCCGTCGCACCACTGCCCGTTGTAGGACCTCCCGTCCGGCCACCTGCGGCCGCGTCCGCCGCCTCTTTCTGCTGCAAATTCATCATCATCATCATCATCATCATCATCATCATCATCATCATCATCATCATCATCATCATCATCATCATCATCACCATCATCATCATCAGCATCATCATCAACATCACCATCATTATCACTTTCATCATCATCACCATCATCATCATCATCATCATCTCCATCACAATCATCGAACACAGCATCATCATTATCATCGTCATCATCATTATCATCAGACTCTTCGTGTAAACCCATCAGCCCATCCAGGAACGATGCCCAGGCAGGTTGCCCTGATCAGGGATGTGAAGGAGCATTAAGTGGAATAGCGAGTTGGGGAAGCCGTCGTACCCCAAGAGGAGGAGGATGGAGGAGGAATCGGAGGAGGATCAGGAGGGCAGACGTCTTATATGCAGAACGGTAGCAGAAAACAGGAAATGACTGCGACCATGATTCTTGTTGTCGAAACACATATCCGTATCCGCGGCCACGCGGGCCGGGCCCCAGGTCCGATCGCGCACGGGAATCCGGACCGCGAGGGCGCTGATACAGGTATACTCGCCTCTCGTAAGATCCCCACCATTCGACAGCGGTCCGCAATACTTGGGCCGACCAGCAACGCAAGCAACGTGTCGCCTCTTCCAGCGCTTGTCAGGCTACATGCTGCCCATCCTCTCGGACGCACCGTTCGTATAAGCGGCGCGGGGCACATGTTGGCACGCGTTGGCATGTTGACCGATGGGCGGACCCAACTCGCTCGGAGACTGGCGTCCGGCCCTTTATGTACTCTGGCCCTTCGCAAGCCACTCTTTCCACCTGGTGAACAGTCAAAATCCATGTATGCTTATGCGGGTCAGTTCGCCCAATCCCAGTCAGACCGCAAATTTACGGGGGGCTCTCTTCAAACGCTGGCGCGTTTATCGCACAGCCGGGGCCTGCATTCTGAAGCCACACCAGCAACGGCGGGCTTCGATTTGCGAGTGCAACTTTTTGAGGCAGAACAAACACACAAACTAGATGTGCCTAGCGTGTGTGTGTCCGAATGAAAACTGCCCGCGGCTTCGGTTAACTGCGTCATCCACCTTCATGTAAGTCTGGTCGATTTCGGCTACGGCGCGAACCCTAACCACCTTATATAGGCCACAAAGCATTGCAATGTTGCCGAATTGCTCAACCGTCTTCAACTTGATGTTGTCGTAACGTCCGCATGCCGTCCAATACGAGCGATCTGGCAACTCCGCATACTGTGTACCTTGTGATGTTCCTGGCTCGTTCACGCGATCATCACTTTCATAGCCATAGTGTGGGTTAACCATCTACCTGCCGCGACGCAACCACAGAGCATAGTCAATCATGTGCTGGATCTCACGCCTGCCACATAATTAACCGCCTCGGCGCGCCTCATGTATCGATGCCAAACGGGGGCTGGCCAATAACCTCTCGTGATCTTTCACGTGGGTACGCGGTTGGACATCTCGACGAACAGCTTGGTCTGGGAACAGATGGCACGAAAAGGATCACAAGATCGTACTCCTTTGGTTTGGCGGGGAGGTTGCGGAAATGTTCGTACTGCATCGGCCACTTTGGCTGTCACATACAAGCTCAATGGTGGCGAACTGGATGGCGACGTTGCCCGTCGCGATATCATTATGATCGTTGTCCCCTATCTGGCAGAACACTTTTACGCCTATGGTGGTCGGGTTGTCCCAACATAACGTCCCGAACCATGTGCGCGGCATGCCGGTTAACCCGTCCTCGTGCAACTCAAGGTCAAGTTTAAAGTACACCTGAATCTCGAACACCTCGTTGCGATCTAACGATGCTAGGCCCACATGTCTCGGGTCCATGGGGGGCAGGTGGCCGCGAGGCATGAGAGACTGAACGTGGCTAGCCGCGTCGGTCCACTCGTAATGGCACCAGACAGACTAGTATGACAACCACCGCATCCACAATTGGGGCCCCAGGACCTGCTCCAAGGCAATTCACCCAGGACAAATTCACCCTGGGAGAGTTCACCTAGGGGAATTCACCCGGGGCCATTCACCAAGGGGAAAATCACCTTGGGAGAGTTCACCCGGGGACATTCAACAGGGGTAGCTTACCCAAAGGGGAATTCCCCGGGGCGCTCCACTGTTTCAGTTGCCTGGCCTGCAGAACATGCACAGCGCCGACACTGCAGAGCACCTCTGACGTGTTCTGCATGTCACCGAAACTGCAGAGCACCGAAAGTGCAAAATACCGAAAATGCACAGACCCAATGAGAGCCCCGAGAGACGCCCAAGAGCGCCTCAAGAGATCCCCGGTGCTCTGCACTTCCGGTGCACTGCAGAACACCGAAACTGCAAAGCCTCCAAGACGGCCCCGAGTGACACCCAGGTAGGCCGGGTGCTTTGTATTATCGGTGCTCTGCAGTAATCTGCAGAGCCCACAACAAGGCGCCGAGAGACCCCCAGGGCAGCCCCAAGAGAGGCCGCGTGCGTTGGCCTTTCGGCGCTCTGCAGCTTCGGTGCACCGAAACTGCAGAGCCGCCAAGAGGGCGCCGAGAGACCCCCTGAACAGCCCCAAGGGGGCCCGGAGCTCTGCACTGTCGATGCTCTGAACATGCACACAATTTGTGAACACACAATTTGTGCGCAGAACGGTAGCAACGTGCACGTGACCCTCGCCGACCCACTGCTGCTGTTCCTCTTTCCCCTCGAGGGAGGAAGGTGGGGTGAGGATGGGGAGGGAGTAGAGGAGGAACAAGGGTGGAGGAGGTCTTGGATGATGACGAGGATGACGTTGATGGTGCTGATCACGATGGTAACGAAGATGCCAGTGTGGTGATTATGATAGCATGGTTAACGAAGATGAGTATAACGATGACGCTGATCCTGCTGCTGCTGATGATGATGAGGCTGATGCTGCTGCTGATGATGATGATGAATCGCTTCTGCAGCTCCTCCTGCCGCCCGAGGCTCAAACTGTTCGATGTTTGTTCTGCCTTTTCAGACCTCCAAGAATCGGCGGCAAGCGAGAGGGGGAAATGAGAAGAAGGCCTTCTCAAAAGGCGGCGGGATTTCTCAGAAGGCCCCCCGCGTTTCCTGAGAAGCTGCCTATGTCTTCGGGGCCAGCCTGGCAACCTGCTCAGAAGGCCCGGGGACTTCCCAGCCTTCTGAAGAGGTCGACCCTTCTATTAAAAAACAGCGCACACATAAACTTTTGACGCCCCACGCAAATGTCTTGGATCTGCCCTGGACCCCTCTCCCTGGTGCGCGGAGCGCGCCATGGGCGGCGCTGGGGGAGGCGCTGGAGGCGACGCCTGGAAGGCCCAGCGCGGACTCAAGGAATCCGCCCGGAGCGCCCACAGATAATGCTCGTGGCGTTCTTGTTTCTCCGGTTCTGGCTTCCCCCCCTAGAAACGACACGAAGATCGGCACAAAATCGGATCGGGATGACTCGAAATCTCTGAGAATCGGCGGGTTTGGAGGATGTATTGGGCGCCGCGGCCGCTCCAGAGCGTTCCGGAACGCTCTGAGAGCGCTCCGGAACGCTCTGGAGCGATTTATCCCGATCCTAGCCCTGTTTTACCCCCCCCCCCCCCCCCCCCAGGGCTCGCCGCCCCAGGGCCAGGCTCCCCTCGAGATCCTGGCCAACGAGCGCAGCCCGGGACGGGACAGGCCCGGGGGTCGGCCGTCCGAGGGAGGCGCCGGCTCGAGGGGGGGCCCTCCGCGGGGGAGTGGGGGGGCTAGGGGTGAGGATCCTCGAGGGATCGAGCAGGCGATCGACTGCAGCATCGATGTGCCCCTGGCTGGGTGTTCTCGTCGAACCTACGCAGGAACGCGCAGAATGCTCGTAGACCCACGTGCACTATATCAATTTGGTTGTAGATTCGACGAACATATAAATTCTGAACACATCGATTGTATAGTCGATCTCCTACTCGACGGGAGAGCGCACTCTTTCTCTCTCGATCTCTCTTTATATGTATCCCTCCTTCTCCTCCGCTATTTCTTTGCTTATCATTATTATTATCCTTCTTCTGCCTCTGCTCATTCGCCCTCTGCTGCTCCCTCTTCCTCCAAGCTCTGTTTCTCCCTCTGCTGCACCCTGGGTCTTCTTCCCAAGGCAGCGTGCCCGGGGCCCAAGGGGGGATGAGATGAGAGGAGGGTGATGGGGGACGGGGGAAGGGAGAAGAGGGGAGGCCTTGAACCTCGTGTGGCGCAGGCGTTGCGGCCAGCTGATGCCAAAACTTGAGCAGCCTCGACAAACGCTTGGTCTTCGAGGGGGGGTGGGGGCGGAGGGTGTCGGGCCAAGGTGTTTGGCCAACGAGGGAGATGTGAGAGTAGGGGAGGGAGATCGGGGAGATCGGGCCAGAGCCAGTTTGCATCGTTGACACAGCTGGCTATCTACACCCCCCTGTGGGGGTGGCCCACAGTAGATCTCTGCCTAAGGGTCTTCTTCTTATGCTTCCTGCAGAGGGTGTTGGCAACTCCCTGTCCCATCAAAAACTCTCTCCCTTCGGCAAGGGGTGGGATCGGCCAGGGCTTTCCTGGCTTTGGGGGGAGGTCCTTCTTAATTCGGTTCAAGTAGTTCTTGCCCGAGGGGGTGCATTTCTTCAAGCACGGTTCCGCCAGCAAAAGGAACCGACCCTTCTCGGTTGCCACGCACCAGAAGTGACCGCACCTCCAGGGGCAAACTAATCCACGGAACATCCCACAGACGGGGGGGCTGTGATCTTCTTTGGTTCAGGTGCAGACCAGACTGGTAAGTTGGAGGGGCACTGGGACAGGGATTCCAGCTTCGCTGCGATCTCTACTCAGGTGGTCCCCAGTACAGCGTGATCCTTCGAGCCAACCGACACATGCGGCAAGCCCAGCCCCCAGTGCCCAGACGGCCCAAGACGTGCCCAGACGCCCTCTCGAGCTCGATCACACGCCTAGAGCCCCCCCCCCCCCTCCCTCGGGCGCAACTCTAGCAGGGCGGTCCTGCCTGCCAGCGGCCTTCGCCGCCCACCATGCTGTCAGTGCCGCCATCCGCTGGTTGATGCGGGTGGC
Organism: Prorocentrum cordatum; assembly: GCA_963575745.1. Taxonomy (NCBI): domain Eukaryota; class Dinophyceae; order Prorocentrales; family Prorocentraceae; genus Prorocentrum; species Prorocentrum cordatum. The sequence continues at coordinate 173,762 of CAUYUJ010017667.1, read as the reverse complement.
CATCGCATCACCTGCGCGCAGGACGTGGACCTCCGAGCGGATCGCACGCGAGGCCTCCTCCGCCCCCAGCTGCGCAAACCTGTCAGCCACGTCGTTGCCTGTCGAAACGGCGGGGCAATGGCCCACTCGATGGTGGGGGACAACATCTAAGTGGCTGTAGCATTTACGAAGCACAAGCGATCTCTCGCGTTTCCGCCAAGCTTCCGCCGCGCGCTCCCACCGGCGCCATAATCTTCTGCTTGGCTTTTGCATTCTACCTCGGTGGCAGCCATCAAAAACAACCTGGGCGCCAGCATAAATCACCGCGCCCCTTCTCGCAAGAAGAAGGCTCCACCGCAGCGCGGCCATTTCCGATGCAGGATCTGATTGCTCACCGTCGACTCCTCCGCGCCACCCTGGGGTCGGGGAGGCGCCCGAGGGGGTCGAGCCCAGGGGGAGGGAGGTGGTGGAGGTCCCTGGCCCCTGTTGGATGTAAACTCCCCACCCAGCACGGTATTCGCGTCGGCCCGATGACGACCCCGATCCGCCTGGGAACGCCGCGCTGGCAGCAGCGCGCGCGTGGCCCGAGGGTGGGGCCCCGCTGGGGCCGAGGGTCGGGCTCGGGGCGTCGACAGATCGCGCGTTCCAAGCACGGTGGCCACCCTGGACAGGCGGCGGCGGGACCGAATTCCAGATGGCAGGGGCAATGCCCCGCAACCACACGGCAGCGTTCGCGCCTTGATCGAGTTCCCGAGCGGCTCTTTCGCACAGTCTTTGGGTCCTGGTGGCCTATGGGTGTTCGCACTGGGAGACGGCAGCGCGTTCGTACAATCGGTGCCTGATCTTGTCGTCCACACCTAGATCGCGTTCTTTACGCATTCCGTCGGTCTGGTGCCCAGCCTGACGAAAAATGCCCCCAGTCCAATGGGCGCCGCAAGCTACGCTTTCGAAGGCCCCAGCCGCGTGAAACATCCGTTTCTTGTGCGCGCGGCCGGCATTAGTGCGAAGCGACGTGGGATCTCCACCTCCAGCCAAGAATGCCTGTCCCGCCTGCGTCCACAGCATTCGGGTGATAGTCTCGTCTAATGCTTCGCACAGCTCGGTCAGGTCCCCATCTGAGTCGGGATCGAGCATCCACTCGCTCCCCGCAAATCAGGTTCGATCCCAACCCATCCGAAAGCAACACCACGGAAGCCGTGCGCCGCCCTCTTTTGCAGAACCCCGCCATGTCCGCAGCCGGCCCTCGCCGTTGACGGACTTCGGGGGGGGGGGCAAAAAAGGGGGCTGTCGTGGGACATCTTGGCTCGGACGTTGGCGCTGTACAAGAGAAGTCTACGTTTGCGACGGTCGCGTCCCAGGTTGCCAAAAACTCGGGCACTGTTGGCCCTCGCTTGCCCAAGGCGCACACGTTTCTGCCCCGCTGTTCTGTCCCGCCTTTGGCCCGTGGTGTCGTCGGTCCCCAGGTCCTTCACGACTTCGGTTCGACTGATGCTGAGGCCTCTCTTTTCCAGTGCTGCGGATACCATGGCAGCATCCTGCTCCTCGACCGCCATGATGGTGGACTTGTTGGAGATCTTCAATCTGGCTTCCACGCGTCCTTGCACCAGGGCGTCCGCTGCTGCTGTAATCGCTGGGCCCACAACGTCGGTCCTTCCACTCGAACTGCGATATCATCACAAGATGTGAGACGATTGCCATTGGTGCTGCTCGATGTACTCCCTCCAGAACATGGTATAGTAGGGCACGCGCTTCGTGGTGGGCCTTGCCACAGCCTGGGGCCATGCCACTGGTCGCAATGATGGCGTTACTGAAGTTCCCATTCATGTTGACAAGTCGTGGACTCAAGTCTGATGCAACGCACACGTAGAGCTCGAATGCAGGGTGATCCAGTTCCGAGGACATTTTGCGCAGGATGCCCAGATCCACGAGGTCATAGAACTTCGAGGTCTTGGACGATGCTGGCCTGGCAGGCCTCCTGGAGGCGCGCTCGGCTCTTATCCAATACGAATGTATTTGGCGAACGGCTGCATCCCAAAAGCCTGCTTTTATGTCCCACCAGTCTTGGAGCTTCTGTTTCGTCATCTTCCCCCGCGCTCGCACCGGCACCGGTAGTGAGCCAATTGGCCGTTCTTCCCCTGCGATCTGCTTCTCGCCATTGGGTAAGGTAGCGCGCCGAGTCTGCGTGAGTTGATGTGGCCATTGTAGTTGCCGGTCGCGCATGTTGAGGATCGTGAGCAGCCCGTCTTTGCAGCTTGGGCTGAGTGCTCGTAATTGATCACGTGCCCATTGGTCTGCTTCCCTTCTTGACATGGCTGGGAAGCTGCCCAGTGCCGTCTGAAGGTTCTCGACGGTGCGGCATGGCCCGTCCTCGAGCTCCTCCTGGGCGCTTCTTGAGCAAGTCGAACTGGTAGTTGGTCTCGTCGATGTGGTCGCTGCGCTTGGTCCATCGTGCTTCCCGTGCCTTCTGTCGGAGCTCGATGCCCTCGGCGGGGCCCATCTCCCATTCCGTAGTATTCGGATCCAAGCAGCCGCCGGTTAGTTGCATCGCCTCTTCTCTGGCCCAGTACACGCGCGCCTTGCGTGTCTCCTGTCGCGGCTTGCGTCGCCCAGTAACGTATCTGACGCCTCGTGTCCTGCCTTGCGAGCTGCGCATGACGTTTTTCTCGTTGGCACGCGCGAGCAATAATATCACCTTGAATATGGGGCACGCCCCACTCCTCTTACACGCCCATAGAGCAGTCGCGTGGCTGTGCCTGCCTTGGGGGGGGGGGGCTTTGGGGTGCTCGCAGAGCTGCCCCTCTACCACCCCCCCCGGCCGTCGCGCCGCCCCTCGCGGCGGTCTGACCCCGCCCGCGCTGCCCCCCAGTAGCGGCGCGCTCTCCGCGCCTCGCGCCAGCGGCAGCCCCCTGGCGAGGGCTCGCGGCGCTCGGCGGGCCCACGGGCATCGCGGCCACCGCGCCCACCCCGTCGCCCAGGTCCTTGCCGAGCTCAGGCGCGCGCGGCGACGTCGAGCCAAGTGGCCGCAATTGCGCGCCAAGACTTTGCGATCTATCGCCCGCGGCGACTGAGCCTGGCAGCCGCTGTGGCACGCCAGGGCTTTGCGAACTGACGCCGTGCTCGGTCTTGTCCCGCTCGACCTCCTGGTCAATGAAGTCGAACGGGCCTAAGTCCCCCTCGCGCGTGGAGTCTCGCGCTGGCCCTCGCGCAGCCGCGCTTGTCGGTTCGGCAATGCTGGCGACGCTTTCCTCCTGATTAATGCCGAGGTTACAGCCGTCGCCCCCCCCCCCCCCCCAATTCGGCCCCCCGCGGTCGAGCTCCCTGGGCGCTGAACGCTCGGGGACCTTTGGCGCGACGCCTTGGCGCAGGGCGGAAGGGGCCCACGCTTCCACGGCGACTGCGCCTATACGACCGCCCTGCGGGCGATGCGGAAGTTTTTTTTTGTTAAACAAAAAAATAAAATAAAAAAGGGGGGGGGGTGATATCGAATGCCGAACCTGACCGACCTCCCGCATGCCGCGGTCGCGCCCAGGCGCCGACAACATGAATTGATTGATTGGCCTGGGTGGATTGGATTGGATGGGATAAGATGGATTGGACAAACGGGATGGATTGGAAGACGTGGCTTGGGCAAGATAAGATGGATTGGATTGCCCCGCCGCAGGCGCAGAAACACATGAGTTGATTGATTGGGTGGGGCGGATTGGGTGGGGTAAGATGAGATGGGGCAAGATGGCTTTGATGGGGTATGATGGCTTGGGTAAGATGGGTTTGTTAAGAACAAATAAATTGGAACAGATAATATGGATTGGATTGGCCCGCCGCAGGCGCAAAAATACATGAATTGATGGTTTGATTTGGGTGGATTGGGTTGGGTGGGATAAGATGAGACGGGATAAGATGGGCCGGAAAAGGCAAGGTGGATTGGATAGGACAAGATGGATTGGATAAAATAAGCTAGAATGCATAAGAATGCCCGCCGCAAGACTCGACAACAAAGAATAATGAAATTAGCGACACGCGTTTGCGCCGGGACGCCCGGGGCACCCGGGGCACCCGCGAGACTGGGGCACCTCCCGGCCACCGGCGGACGGGAAACGGACTTTCGCTCCTACTGGCGCCCGGGACACTTGGGGCACCGCCGGCCCAACTGGGGCACCTCCCAGCCACAGGCGGACGGGAAAGGACTTTCGCTCGTACTTCGGCCTAGCTAGAGGATTACGCGCAGCTTCGCCTCGCGCGCGCGGCACGAACGCGAAACCGAAACCGATTTCCTGGCGGGGGGTCTCCGTTTCACTGCGATCTCACCCCCCAATCTCCGATTCCAAGTCGCTGGCGATCTGATGGATGGAGCTGCCAAACCTCACGTCAGTGTTCGGGTAGCACTGGTAGCTGGGCGTTCGCGTGACCAAGCGTAAGATACCGTCATATTCAATGGTTGGTGGCGTCGTCGTGGAGCTAGTGGCGGTAGTCGTGGTCAGCTGTTACTGCTCTGGTGGGGTGCCCAAGTGCGCCCCATGTGCCGTGGATGGCCATCCTTGTGGAAGTCCCGCGGGTCGCATCTGCTGTCGAGCTTCGGTCTCATGTTGACGAGCTGGTTGTAGAGCCTGCTGATCGCGCTGATGGTCGCCTGCATGATGGTGTTGGAGTGGCACCGTTGGGGTACTGCTAATTCTCGTAGTCGCACTGCCATGGCCCCCCAATGGTTGGCCTCCTTGCGCTTGGCGGCATTCACGAACGGCTCGGGCCCTCCTTGATGCACTGCTTTCTTCTAAATACAGTGCTCCTCCTCGGTGTTGCGCGGCTCGTTGGTCGGTGCCCTGGGGTAGGCCCAATGAAAGCTCCGCGGCCCTGGTATATTGCCCAAAAGGTTGGCCCGGCAATTCGGCGCTCTCGAGATCTCGTCGGTAGCGGCATGCCTTGCACCTCGTTGGTGGCCGACTCCCCTGGCTCGTTGTGGTGATGGTGCAGTGCTTGGTGCTGCGCGTCGTCCATCGCTGTCGCCTTGGTCTCCTTCTCGCACTCAATGTCCAAGAGGTGGGGGTGGGCGTCGAGGTCGCTGCTGGCGCTGGTATCGGGGCCGCCTCCATCAACATCCGAGTGGGGGTTGGCGCAGCGCTCTCTGTCTCGCTGCGCCCTTTTGGGTGCTTTCTGGATGCGGATCTTGCGCGTGGAGACATCGATCTTCGCGGGCAGACGCGGCGCCTGGATGCTCACTGCCGCAGGCCTGGCGGTGAGCGCCGCGTCGAGCCGAGCCCAAGGTGCAGGCTCCGCGGGGCGTCCCAAGTGCCTCGCCAGCGGTGGGAACTGCTTCGAGCACGCGCCGTAGTCAATGAACCTGCCCTTCCCTGACGCGCGCGCGATGGCGCAGTCCGCGG
>CAUYUJ010017667.1:143408-158408 GCA_963575745.1 Prorocentrum cordatum | reverse complement strand
CGAGAGCCCGGGGGGCCCCTCGGGGCTCTCCCCTCTCGGCGGCGGCGCCCCCCGCGGGGCACGGCGGAGGGCGCGGGCCCTCTCCCTCTCTCGGGGGGGGGCGGCGGGGCCTCCTGCCCAGAGGCCCAGGCCCTCTGGCCTGCAGACAAGGGGAGAGGGGCGACGCCTAGAGGCCCCAGGCAGGGGGGGGGGGGGGGGGGGGGGGCGCCTCGCCCCACACGACGGCCCCCAAGAGGCCCAGGGCCTCCCAGAGGGCCCCGGGAGGGCCCCAAGGGCGCCTGCACGAGCCCCGTGACGGAGGAGCCCCCCCCCCGGCGGCTCGGGCGAGCCAGAAAGGGCGCCTGCCTCCGCGCCTCGCGCGGCGCGGAACGCGAGTCACTCCGCGCGCTCGCGCCGCCCCCCCCGGGGGAGAATGGGGAGGACGGGGAGGGCCCGGGGCCGAACCGCGACGCGCGAAGTGCGACTCCCTCCGCGCGCCCTCGCGGGCGCCCCTGCGCACTCGAGGGCTCGGGGCCTCCCGAGCCTCCCGCGGAGGACTGCCGCCCTGCCCTGCCCCCCCTGGTCCCGCCGCCGATCCTCCTCACAGCTCGCTTTTCATCTCGGGCCTGCCCCTCTACAGGGGGATTTTCGACGAACGATAAAGCATGACCCAAAAATGCACCGAAAAGGCTAATCAAAAATTACTAGAAAAATCCTCCCCAGACTACTTTTGGATTTCTTTTTGACTATTTATGGGGGTATTTGTTATTTTTCATGGAAAATCCCCCTGTCGCTGGAGGCCTGCGCCATTCTCGCTCAGCGCCTGCCCCCCCCCGGGACCCCTGGGGCCGCCGGCTGCCGCGACAACGCACATGCTTCGGGCCGCGCCCCGCCGCGCCCCCCCCGGGCCACTCCCCGACAGGGCTCGAGCTGCACAGTGTTCTTCGTTTTCGTCATGTCTCCGGTCGCCCTCGTTGCGCCTTCGCTCTGCCCCCTGGCTGCGGAGCGGAACCAAAACGGAAACGGTCGACGAGATCGGCCAGACACCGCTTGGCCCGGGCCCTGCCCCCCGCCCCGAGGCCCCCCCCAAAAAGAGGGCCCCGACTCGAGGCGCCGCCGCCGCGCCAAGGCGGCGCCGCAGGCTCGCCGAGGCTCTGCCCGGGAGGGGTCTCCCACCAGACCCCGCTCGGGGCCCACGCTGGCGGCTCTCTCGGGCGGCGTCCGCCCGTGGCGGCGGGAGAACCTCGCCCGGGAGCCTTCCAGAACAGGCGACGCCTCCTCGAGCTGCGCCCCTGCCGTGGCGACGACGGCCGCCAGGGACAGGCCAGGAACCTCCAGGACACCGGCGTCAGCTGGATGGCCGGCGCCCTTGCCCCTCCGAGGGGGCCCCACTGGGGAGAGGCCACCGCGAGCGGCGCGCCCAACGCCCGCCCGCTCACTTGCCCTTGAAGACGATGTTCGGGATCAGGAAGACCACCGTGAACACGCCTCGGGCACTGGCACTCCCATGCCGTCCCAGGCGGGGGCGGAGCAGATGGTGCCGGAAGACCGCGCAGCGTCGCCGATCCATCGGCGATTCGCGCCGCGATCCAGAGCCCGATCTTGGCCACCCTGGCCTCGCCGGATGCGTCGCCGATGCATCCGTCGATGCGGCCTGCTCCTCCGACCCCATCTGCCCCAGCCCCGTGTGGGCGGCCTCAAAAGACTCGGCCTCCCCCCCCTCGTTCTTCCTGTCGCACCCCGAGGCCAGTTTTTAGGGCGCGCCGGGCGTTTCTCCTGACACTTCCTCACCATTCATGACCCTGACGCTTGAACATTGGCAAGAGCTTCACAGATGGAGGGCAGGTCGTTTTCAATATGTGGCTCTCGCCATGGCGCCGCGCACAGTCGTTTGACAAATTTGCGAGAGCTCCACGGATTGAGGGTGAGTGGTTTTCAAAATGTGGCTCTCGCCTTAGCGCCGCGTGCATTGGTTTTAAACACTTGCAAGAGTATCCCGGCTAGAGGGCAAGTTATTTTCAAACTGTGGCTCTCGTCTTGGCGCCGCACACATTCGATTTCAACATTTGCAAGAGCTTTACGGATTGAGGGCGGTTCCTGTTCAAAATGTGGCTCTCGCCCTAGCGCCGCGCACATTCGTTTAGCATTTGCAAGAATTTCACGGTTGCCCGTGATCAGCGTACCAGAAATAATGTTTTGGAAGGACTCCGGATTATGAGGGTGCAACAATTATGTCGTAGGTGCTGAAATCCAATCAATGGGGTTCTGGCACCATTCCGGATCGTCAAGACGCAACAGTCAGGTTAATCCGTGGCGTTGGAATCCCGAACACAATGTTTTGGCATGCTTCAGGGTCTTCAAACGGTTGCCTTCCAACGAGGCAGTTCCTTCAGCGGAAAGAACCCTTGCAGGGGCCTATGAAGAGCGAGGGTTCATTCAGACATCGTTGATGACTCTCGGGTTTGCACTGGTCCTCCTCCTCCTCCTCCTCCTCCTCCTCCTCCACCACTGCGTCCAGCCGTGGCCACGAGACCGCCCCCCCCCCCCGCCCCCACCCCCGAAGCACCACGGCGGTCTCGCGCGGAGGCTGCAACCCAAAGATGCGAGGTCCGAATTTTTGCTAGCATGCGGTACCCGGCTGGCGGCGCGCACAGGGGTGCAGGGGGAGAGGGGGCGGCTTCATAAGAAGCCTTCCCGCCTCCGCCTGCCCCCCAGTGCGCGCCGCCAGCCCGCAGTCCCGACCCTGTCACCTGGGCTGGCTTTCCATCCTGATCAATTTTGTCGGCGGCTCCGTGGCCTGGCGGGGGCTCAGAGGCCGAAAGCGACGGACCCCCCCTACTGATTTGTTCAAGACGCTGCATGTCTGGGAAAGTACCTCGGGTTTGGGGGTTCGTGGGGATGATCTAAAAAAACCTTGGTCAGCCAGGCGCTCACCAAAAGCCACCCTTGCCGAAGGTCACCCCTACGCGGAGCCGACCAGGTGCGGGGAAGTCCGAGTTTCACATCGTCGACGGCCAAAATAGGCGGCGCGCCCGGAGGGGAGTGGCGAGAGGGAACGGGCCTTCTCAGCAAGCTCGGCAATCCCTCGGCCCTCTGAGAAATGTTATACGCCTTCCGCGAAGACACAGCAAACTTCTCAGAAGGCCGGAGGGCTTGCTTCTGAGAAGCCCCCACTTCCCCCCTCGCTCGCCGCCGAATCATGTCCAACCCAAGGAGCATGGAGGCCAGAGGGGCCAAGCCACTGGGGCCTGTAGCCAGATGGCCCAGGGAGGTCAGAGCGGGGTGGGGGGGCCCAGAACTGTGGCGCCAATCCAGGTGTCGGGGCCGGGGGTCCGGACAAGACGTCGCGTGTGTCCGGGTGCCCGGACCCAGGACCGCTCGCCGCGGACAAGACGTCGCGGGTGTCCTGGGCCCCAAACCTTTGTGGTGACGGCCTGCGTGGCACGTGGTGACCCCGGGATCCCCCCGGTGGCCCGCGACGCCCTCGAAGAACGACCCGAACTGACCCCAAAACCGTGCGGCAAACCCGGACCCCCAGTGACTCACCACACGTGAACGTTTTCTCATTCGGCGTTTCGACATCGGATGGAAGGGGAGGGGGCGGGGGGGGGGGTTCTGGCTCCAGACCTCTGCTCAGCGAGACTGTCTGCAACCTTGCGACCTGGAGGGGAGACTTCAGGTGCTTGAAACAGGCGCCCCAAACAGCCAAGATCTGCTCCATGGGGGGGGGGGTGGGGGGGGGGTCCGCTACTCCATGGGGGGGGGAGGGCCCGCGCCGATCGGCAAAACAATGAATCAGAAAGCGACGACCACACCTGCCCTCCTCCGAATGTTGTTTCCAGCCTGGCCCCTATAGCCGGGCCTCTGGCGGCCGCTCGGGACGACCGCGGCATCCCGAGAACGCTGTCGGAAAGGCGCCGCTGCTGGAGCGCATCCCGAGGCATGACCCCCCCAGGAACCGACGAAATCGTCGGAAACCCCGGAATCCCCATCGACTCACCACGACCCAATCGTGTCGCGAAAAGGAGGGTCAAACTGCCTGGCAATTCGCCAGCGTGGCAGTGCGGGCCCCCGCATCTCGGGTTCGGACCGCGGGGCGGGCCGACAACGAAACGCGGGCAAGGCAAGGGACTGAAACAGGCAGGACAGCCAAGAGCCGAGGAGAGAGAAGGGGAAGCCAAACGGTACCGATACCGCTGCTCCCCGGACCTCTCCCGGGATGCGTTCTGACCAGGATTTCGCGGCGAGTGCAGCGGTGGCGACGGGGGCCTCCCAGAAGGCCCAAACAGGGGGAAACGACGGAAGGGCAGCGGTGTGGATACCTTTTTCCTCCTGTGGGAGGAGGAGGGGGAGGAGGAGGAGGAGGAGGAGGAGGAGGAGGAGGAGGAGGAGGAGGAGGAGGAGGAATGAATGAATGAGCTCATGGAATCCTGTCAGTCGAAGCCACCTCGAATTGCATTGCCTGCCAAAGGAGGAGGAGGAGGAGGAGGAGGAGGAGGAGGAGGAGGAAGCGGCGTGGCCGCCACTCCGCCCAGGGGCGCTACGCGGAAGGGTCAGGAGAGAGGCCTCGGGAGAGGCCCGCTGCCGCCCCGCGAGGGGCCCTCGCCCCGGGCCAGGGGCCCCCCCCGACTCGGCGGGCCGAGGCCCCCCCCCCGATTCTCGGGTCGGGCGAAAGGGGGGGATAGCAAAGGGGGGGGTTTGAGCATCAGCTCACTATAGCTGATTTTCCCGGCGCCTCCCGGCGCCGGAAGCGGCTATGTATCGAGGAATGGGCCCCTCGCTGGGGCCGAAACCAGCTGCATGCAGCAAATTTCGTAACCCCTCCTTTCCCAATCCCTCCCTTTCGTCCGTCCCGAGATTGGGCGACCCCCCGCGGGACGGGAAGATGACCACAGCCACTGCTTCTTGTTTGCGCCGCCTTCTAGCCGGCCGCAAAAGAAGCAGTGGTCGTGGTCGTTTCCCTGGTGCCGAGCTTCACGAAAATGACCACAACCGCTGCTTTGGTTCTGTTGGCTGGAAGGCGGCAACAAGAGAAAAGCAGTGACCGTGACCGTGGTCGTTTTCACGTCCCTTACCCCCGCGGGGCGCCCAGGAACACGACCACGTACGGCCAGCCCGGGGGCGAGTCCGCCGCGAAGGCCGGCTGCGCCGCGAGCAGCGGCGCCGCCACGCCGGCCGCCGCGGCCAGCCCCTCGCCTCGGCGGCCGGCCGGCGCCACAAAAAACCGGAGGCAGAGCCCCAGGCGGCGCTGGAGCCCGAGCCGGTGCCGGCGCGGCCGGCACCGTGGCCAGAACCTCCTCCTCCTCCTCCGCCTCCTCCTCCGCCTCCTCCTCCGCCTCCTCCTCCTCCTCCTCCTTCTCCTCCTCCTCCTCCTCCGCCTCCTCCGCCTCCTCCTCCTCCTCCTCCTCCTCCGCCTCCTCCTCCGCCTCCTGGCGCCGCGAGGAGGAGGGCCTCAAGTCGCGACGGGGGAGCTTCGCGCCCTCGCGCCCCGCGGCGTCGCGCCCTCGCGCCACCTCCGTGGAGGAGGGCACCCGCTCTGGCCCAGGCCGCAGGGCGCGAGGCGCGGTGCTCTTTGCGCCCCCGCGGGCGGCCCAGGCGACCGCATGCTCGGGTGTATTGTTTGTTCGCTTAGGCCTAAGAACAGAAAACTAAGACCTAAGCCCTAGGCGTTAAACCCTAAACCCTAGGCGTTAAACCCTAAAAAGCTAATAGACCCTAAACCCTAAGACCATAAGACGTTGTCCTTTGGGCGACCTTAAACCCTAAACCCTAAACCCCCACCGTATTTGTCGCGACGCTTGTGTCCGCAGCGATCACGCCGGCGGCGGCGTGCGGGCGGATCTCTCGTGGATGCGGTGTGGGCGTCTTGCGCGAGAGGGCACAGCAACCCTCGAAGGGGCCCAAGAACACACGAATGAGTGAACGCAGCTCCAAGGATTCTCCATATCTGTCGATCTGTCCTGGATGTTCGTATTCCCCACCAGTTCCCCATCTTGTATCGCATGTTACATCTACGGTTCTTGGTGTCTGCCGATCTTCCCTCCTGACCATTACGCAGCGGCTTACGCGGGCGGCCCGCGTGGCACAATGCGTGGAGAAGAGGGGGCGTACGCCGACCTTACGCTTAAGTCGGGCGTGCCCCCCTACAGGGGGATTTCCGACGAAACAAAAGACATGTCCCAAAACATGCTCGATAATGGGCAAGCAAATACTCAAAAGATAGTCCCCAGACTATTTTTTAAACTATTTTTGAATATTCCCCCCGTAGAGGGACGGGCCCGGGCCCGGCTTAACCTTCAGCGGGAAGCTTGCGCGCGAGCGTCGGCGGCACAGTCGAGCCCATCCTCGGCGGGCTGGGCGGCGGCCAGGGCGGCGCTCGGCGGAAGACGGGGCGGGCGCGCTCCTGCCCCCCGCCTCGGGCCCCCCAGAGGCCAGGCCCCGCACTCGCCCTGGCCCGGGCACGCGCACAGGAGGAGGCGTACAGAGGAGGAGGAGGAGGAGGAGGCGGAGGAGGAGGAGGCGGAGGAGGGAGGAGGAGGAGGAGGAGGAAAAAGAGGAGGGAGGCGGAGGAGGAGGAGGCGGAGAAGGAGGAGGCGGAGGATGAGGATGCGAAGGAGGAGGAGGAGGAGGAGGAGGAGGAGGAGGAGGAGAGGAGGAGGAGGAGGAGGAGGAGGAGGAGGAGCAGGCGGAGAGGAGGAGGAGGGGGAGGAGGAGGAGCTCCCCATCTCCCCTCCGCCCCTGTCCTAATTACCTATGGCAGTGGTGGTGTAAAGTTTGACTCATCAATCATGGACAGCCGATCCCTGGACCTGGTGCGAAGGGCGCCAGGTCCATGCATCGGGGAGAGGGTGCGCCCCCGAAGCGTGGCGCCGGCGCCGCCCGCTGTGGCGACGGAGCGCGCCGCAGCGGCACGGGAGCGGGACCCGCCGCTGATTTCCGCGCGGCCCGGATCCATGCCTGCGCTGCCTCGACTGGCGGCGCGCCGGAGAGGTGGCGCCAGCTCGGCCCAAGGCCCTCGTCCTCGTCCTCGTTGTCGTCGTCGTGGTCGTGGTCGTGGTCGCCGTGGTCGTCGTGTTTGTCGTCGTCGTCGTCGTGGTCGTCGTCGTCGTCCTTCACGGTCGTACTTCACGGTTCGAGGTTCACGGTGTTCCTATAGAAGTGCCCCCGGCCCAGGGTGCCCCAGGATTTCCGAAGAATCCCCCACGGCCGCCAGAGCCAGAGCACCCCTCGCGAGGCCCAGAGGGCCCCAGGGGCTCCCAAATGGAGCAAACCACCGGGCGCACCTTGGGGACCAGAGGCATTTTGAGCAGCCCCCGACCATGGGGGAGCCCGCGGGCCAGGCCTCTGCACTAGGGTTAGGTCGGGCCTGTCCCCCCACGGGGGGATTTTGGACGAAGATTAAAAATACTCAAAAATATGCAAGATATGCCCAACGATACTCAACAAACAATACCCAAACAATGTTTTACTATTTTGAAATATTCCCCCCTGTACAAGACAGGCCACAGGCCCGACTTAACTCACTAGGGCCCACTTCGTCCCCGGCGTTCTCGCCGCGCTTCGGGCGCCCTCACATGGCCCGGCCCCGCCGCTTCTCGGCAGCGCGCGCAGCATGGGGCGGTTCGGAAGAGGGGGTGGCCTCTTGAGGAGGCTGCGGGGGTCCTCAGAGCCTCTGAGGCCGCTCCGGAGAGGGATTTCTCAGAAGCCCCCGGGCCCCTCTCGGAATCGGGCCCACGCTAACATGGACGGGGGATCCGAAGATCTGGCGCGTGGGCGCCAGATCCACGGATCGGGGAAGGGAGGTCCATGCCGCGGGTTCGGGCGGCCTGTTCCGTACACGCGCCCCAGTCCACTGCTGCGCTTCCTCGAAAAGTAGCGCCCTGGCTGCCGAGAAGGCCGCCGCGCCCCCGCCCCCCGCCGCCGCCCCGCCGCTCCACCCTCCTTCTCCTCTTATTTGTTAGCAGCAACGCACATGCCCCTGAAATGGGTGACCTGTCCTCATCAGCCAGAGGCGCACTGGATGGGCAGGTACGGATGACTGTAATCATAATCTAACAAGGGGATGCATTCATCAATGTCCACAGACACACCCTCATTGTCAAGGTGCAGGCCACGGCGGAAACGACGCATGTTCTTCATGCCCGTCTTCGTCGGAGGCGCGCATTTGCGGCCTAGGCCTAAGACTTGTCCACGACTGCTAGAACTTGCACGACATGCACAAGAAAAGGTGGCCACCGTCACTGCAAGGGAGGGCAATGACACGATGGCCCAGTCTCTCCAACGGTCCCTGTGCCAGGCGAGACTGCCAAGGGCACGAACCTCCAAGAAGCTGGGACAGGGCCCTCGACCCACGGAGGCACACGCGACAACGCCAGCACGAGCCTTGTTGGGACCAATCGTGGACGAGGTCTAAAACAGGAGTCACAGAGGCTGGCGACGGCGAAAAACGCTTCAAACCTCAGAACTCAAGTTTCGGCCGAAGTGGTAAAAGCTCTGCACCCGCAAGCAAGACCGCTCGCGAGACTTTGATCTGATGGTTCAAAGCCTCGTGCTCTGAGAGAAACATACCAGGGTGCTTTCCAAGCAGGAACATCAGCACACAAGTTCCCCTGGCGCAGCAACCTTTCGCGTTCCGAGATACCTTCTTCATGTCGGTTTCTGTGGGCATCAACCTTAGAGATCCACTCGAGGTCGGTCCCCCCAAAAATGTCTCGCCTGAATGATCAGGCCTGCGTGTTGTCGCCTTGCGGTGATTCCACCAGCAGGACCTAGATTCATTAAATGAACTACGTTAGCACAATCAGAAAACATTGGGCGGGGCCGTCGGTCTGAACAGAGGTCCAAGCAAGTGCCCCAAATTCAGCTCCTTGGGGGGTTCTGAGGCCACTGGGCCCAAAGAGGACCTTTTAAAACCCCGAGGCGCTCGCCCGAACTAGAGACCATCACCACGGCCCAACCAGCCCGAAACAACCCGCGAACCAGGTGCCTGCGACACGAGCCGCCCATAAAAAAGGTGCCCCCGAAGCCCAGTGGAGGGAGGGATGGTGGGGGCAGCATCAAGATTGGCAGGGCCAGGAAGGGCATCCGCAAACCACTCCAAACTCGCACCGCCGTCAGTGAGCGGCGGAGGGGCATAGTCTCCAGGGTGTCTGAAGGCTCCGTAGAAGTACACACACATATCCACACTAGAACCACGCGCGCGCTTCGCGCGCGCTTAGGTTCTGTCGAGTCACAGACCCAGGAATCGCTGCGAGAAGAAATTGGTGACGCGAAGCGTCTTGGGGGCGTCCTTGGACGTCTGGGGTCTCCTGGGGCCTCTTGAGGGGCCTCCTGGGGGCCTCCTGGCGGCCTCTTGGGGCGGAAGGCTCGAGCTTGCGGTTCGTGGTCCCCCTCTGGGCCCCCTCTTGGGCCCGTCTTGGGGCCCTCTTGGGCCATCTTGGGCGCCTCTTGGGCCGTCTTGGGGCCCTCTTGGGCTGTCCTGGGGCCCTCTGGGAAGCTTCTTGGGCCGTCTTGGGGCGGTCTTGGGCGCCTCTTGGGCCGTCCTGTAACGTCGGAAAACCCAAAAGACAACTTTGTTGAAAATGTACGTTTTACGAAGGGAATGGGCCAATTCTTGCGTCTAGGGGCCCTCTTGGGACGCATGTTGGAGGCTTCTTGGGGCCTCTTGGGGGCGTCCTTGGACGTCTGGGGTCTCCTGGGGCCTCTTGAGGGGCCTCCTGGGGGCCTCCTGGCGGCCTCTTGGGGCGGAAGGCTCGAGCTTGCGGTTCGTGGTCCCCCTCTGGGCCCCCTCTTGGGCCCGTCTTGGGGCCCTCTTGGGCCATCTTGGGCGCCTCTTGGGCCGTCTTGGGGCCCTCTTGGGCTGTCCTGGGGCCCTCTGGGAAGCTTCTTGGGCCGTCTTGGGGCGGTCTTGGGCGCCTCTTGGGCCGTCCTGTAACGTCGGAAAGCCCAAAAGGCGACTTTGTTAAAAATGTACGTTTTACGAAGGGAATGGGCCAATTCTTGCGTCTAGGGGCCCTCTTGGGACACATGTTGGAGGCTTCTTGGAGCCTCTTGGGGGCGTCCTTGGACGTCTGGGGTCTCCCGGGGCCTCTTGAGGGGCCTCCTGGGGGCCTCCTGGCGGCCTCTTGGGGCGGAAGGCTCGAGCTTGCGGTTCGTGGTCCTCCTCTGGGCCCCCTCTTGGGCCCGTCTTGGGGCCCTCTTGGGCCATCTTGGGCGCCTCTTGGGCCGTCTTGGGGCCCTCTTGGGCTGTCCTGGGGCCCTCTTGGAAGCTTCTTGGGCCGTCTTGGGGCGGTCTTGGGCGCCTCTTGGGCCGTCCTGTAACGTCGGAAAGCCCAAAAGACAACTTTGTTGAACATGTACGTTTTACGAAGGGAATGGGCCAATTTTTGCGTCTAGGGGCCCTCTTGGGACGCATGTTGGAGGCTTCTTGGGGCCTCTTGGGGGCGTCCTTGGACGTCTGGAGGCCATCTTCAGCATCTCGGAGCCCTCTTGGAGGCCTCTTGGAAGTTTCTTGGGCCGTCTTGGGCGTTTCTTGGGCCGTCTTGTCTGACTGGGGAGGCCTCCGGCAAGCCCCGACGAGCCTCCGGGCCCCCCGGGGTGCACATTTGTGCTCGAGGTCCCGGCCCCGGGCCCCCGGACCCGGTGCGCCGATATATGTATATGATGCCTTCCTCCCTCAAGAGCTTCCTCCCGAATACTTTTGTCCAACACAGCATCTCTGACGTCCTGCACACAGGGGCACTCGTACAGCCTGTGGAACAAGGGGTCGCGGGCCGTGCCGCGCAGGGCGGACCGGTCGCTAAACACGCAACCTGCTGCCACGGTGTCGCTCGCAATCCAGCACGCCTTAGTGGCTTGAGCTCGAATCCAACCTTTCGTTTGGCCTGAAACCTTCTTGGAAGACAGACGATGTTTGACAACATCCCAACAGAAACGAACACCACAGCCATACTTGTCCCCCGCCTCCTTGCAAAACAGCTTGACCAGCTTAGGAGACGAAAGGGTGAGGGAAATCTCGCGGCCGAAATCGTCAATAATGGTGCGAAAATTGGGCATGGATCAGCCCAGCCTGTAAAGAGACATCCTAAACGCAGAGATCGGCCCCGAGACAGAGATCCAAGAGTGTTTGTCAAAGGAACAAACCGTTTGCCATCCTTCCGTGAGCTCCGCCCAGCCAATGGCCCAAGGGAAAGCCTGAGTGTGCAGGGTCCAAACCTCCTTGGCCCATCGAATGATGGGGGCACAACTCCCACGCCACGTGGGCTCGTCCGAGAGCAGACACAAAACACTGAGCGATCTCCCCTGGGCTCTAGGATTCACAGTGGACATGGCCATTCGCCTAAGGTCAAGCAGCTCTCGATCCGAGACACCAGACAAATCAGAACCAAAGATGGCCCCAGCAAGGGGCCCAGCAGCAAGAATACGCAAACACATGCGCCCAAGGGCCTCGGTGAGGCCCTTCAGCCGCTTGGTTTTCCTCAGAGCCGCCGCAGCACGAGCTTTCAACTTAGCAGATCGGCCCTTGCCTCTCAGTGGCCTGCCGGAGGTAAAATCCGAGCCAAGACTGGTCACCCGGGCCGACCAGGGGGCCTAACTCTTGAGTTAACCTCCTCGAAACGTCAAGATAATTACAGACCATGACAACTTTGTCCATCGCCAGCTTGCACTCGAGCGTGCTCGTGATGACTCGGTGGAGCGCCTTGGCTCCAGCAGTGAGAGAAGCAATTACCATCTTGGCTGATCCAGTGCAGCTAAGGCTCAGGTTGTCCACATAAACGTGGAAGTCTGCACTCTTGCCAGGAGCACTTGGGATTTGGGTGAGAGCCTGATCAAAAGGCCTCCATCGCAAACACACGGACCAGGCTGGTAGCAAGGGGCATCCAGCCACCAGGCCTTGGACACGAAAAACGGACCCTGGAGACTGCCCCCCGACGCAAGGAACCTGGCACAAGAGTACGCTTGTATGGCCAAGCGCGCCAGCTGGAACGGGAAATGGTGTTTCTGGCACTGGTGCCAGAGAAACCTAAGATCTATATGCTCATAATACTTCCGAAGATCCAAACAAATGGCAGCCGAAGTGTCTCCTCTCCTGGTACCCGCTTCAGCTATGAAAGCCTGACTCCAAACAACGTCCCCCGCTCCCCTGTAGGCCCCCGCAGCCCAATACCTGCGGGGATACTTCAGCTCCCAACGCAGAGCTTCATGCCTACGGGCGCGACCCCAAACGCGGTAAAGACTGGGGAAAACTCCAATGGGTCGAAATCCCCCAGTCGGCTTGGCCAGAAGGGCCATGCGAACCCAAGACAGCTGACGGGGAAGGGACCCAGTGGCCTCCCAAACAGCGAACGACAACGCAAGAGCCCTCAAAGCCTCGATAGGGAGTAAACTGAAATGACGGCAATGAAAACCATCGACGCTGACCACCGAACCAGGGCGATACTTCTTAGAGACAGCTCGAATCTCAGCAGGCTCCCAAACACGGGCATGCGGAAGAAGGTCGTGTCCCACTCAATCCCCCGAGCCCCAGCCCCAAATAGCAGCGAACTTGTCGCCTTCAGCCCGAAGCAACGAGACTGGGTCGCAAACGATGGTCCCGCAACGAGACAAAGTGGTAGTCGGCTTCCAAGGCTCCCTCCTCCTCCTCCTCCTCCTCCTCCTCCTCCTCCTCCTCTTCCTCCTCCTCCCCCTCCTTCTAATTGGTTGCACCGCGCTTTCGCGGGCACGCGCGGGGGAGCGCTGTCGCCTCGCTCGCCGCTGGACGCTTTAAAAGGGAGGGGCGCGGAGAGTGCGGCCCAGAGCCGACCCGAGAGATCCGCGCCGAGCTCCGGCAGCTGAAGGGCACGCGCTCCTTGCCATCGCTCGGACGCCCCTTCCCCGTGCACTGCGCTGGCGTCGCGCGCGTTCCTCCCGCAAGGTGATGCAGGCTGCTCCCGGGTGGTCCAGATTTTCTGGCGCCGACCTTGCCGAGGCACATGCTCACGTCCGAGCGATCTCAAGACTGGTGTATTTTTCAGTCCCAGCTCTGGTATCAGACCGATCCCAGGCGTCTCGACAGTATTGACTCGCCCTCATGATCTTTATCTGTCGCACGTTGTGCATCTCAGAGACAACCAACGCGGTCTCCTGGACTCTCGCGAATTTTTTCGCGGGAGGCGGGGAAGTGAGACGGGGCGGGCATTCTCCGAAGGCTCGGAAGTCCTGTGGCCATCTGAGAACCTTTTGGTGAGCCTTCCCGCCTTCCCCGAAGACACGGAGCATTCCTGAGCGGGCGCGGGGTCTTCTGAGAAGTCCCGCTGCCCTCCGAGAAGGCCTTCTCCTTCTCGTACGCCTGGTGGTTTCTGGGTCATCACTCGGCTCTCCGGTGGCCGTTCGGGAGGATCCGGGCACCCCCAGAACGCCCTCGGCAAGGCGCAGCCGCTGGAACGCACCCCGAGGCTGGAAAAACCGCCGAGAGCCGACGAACACGTCCGATGAACCTCGAACCTCGAGCCCGAAACTTCGCTCTTCTCGCTTCCCCCCCGTCGCTCGCCGCCGACCAGAGGCCGAAGCGAGCGGGCAGCATGGTCCTCGTCTCGTTCCCGGGCCTTGGCGGTCTGGGGCCTCCTCTGTGAGGGGGCCCGGGGACACACAGATGAGCAGACACAACTCCCAGGATCCCCCAGGTTCTGTCGATTCTTTCTGGAAGTTCGTCTTGCCCCACACTTCCCCAATCTTCCCCTCTGTTTCCCCGGAATCGGCGATTATTTGTGCCTGTTTTCTTTTTCTCTCCTGACTCTGCCTCCAAGAGAGCCCAGAATCGAATCGATAAGTCGGATCGGCGATCGGAATTAATCGGCGGGAATCGGCAGCCGAGTCGGGAAACATCTAATCGGCGGAAATCGGCGGGCTAGTATGCCTCCAGTACGAAGTCGGAACACACTTCGGAATCCCAAGTCGAGCCGAATCGGAAGCAGAAGCCACCGAATCGCATCGAACCGAATCGGAGAAGTCGAGATGAGCCCTGGCCTTAGCCTGTCCCCCTACAGGGGGATTTTGGACGAACAATGTTTAAAAATAGACAAAAGGCATGCAGCAAATGCCCCAAACTGCTCAGAACATCTTCCCCAGACTATGTTTTGACAATTTTTGAACATTCCCCCTGTAGAGGGACAGGCCCGACTAAACCCTGGCCGCTTCCCTCTCAAGGTTTATGTTGTTCCCATCCTACTTGAAGACCACGGCCCAGAAATAATTTCGAGCACCCGGAAAAGTGTCAAACAAGTGTCGAAACAATGTCGAAACAGTGCCGGGCGAGTGTCTCCCAGGGCCCGCTCGACATTCGTTCTGGTGATCAAGGCTAAAGCAGGTTGGAGCAACATGACTCCGCCTCTGGGCCGCTCCAGTGGCGCGCCGCGGCCAACGCCCCCAGGGCCAGGCGTGCGCCCGACGTGCCGAAGAGCGAGCCTCGACCCTCGAGCGACGGGCCAGGCGCCGAAAATTTGGACGCCCGGAATGGGCACGGAAAGAATGGGTGCAATGCCCAACAACTCCTCCTCCTCCTCCTCCTCCTCCTCCTCCTCCTCCTCCTCCCCCTCCTCCTCCCTCCTCCTCCTCCTCCCCCTTCTCCTCCCCCTCCCCCTCCACCTCCTCTTCCTCCTCCTCTTCCTCCTCCTCCTTTTGGACGCCCGAAATGGGCACGGACAAAATGGGTACAATGCCCAACAACAAGTGTTGTCCCAAACCAACAACGGCCGCTGTTGGGCAGGCGGCCTTCTGCCTCGAATGGACACAGGCCGCGGCGGCGTGGACAGCGAGTCCTGTTCAAAATAAACAGGATCCGCTGTTGGGCATTGTACCTATTCTTTCCGTGCCCATTTCGTTCGTGCAGAAAAAGACTGGCTGACGGCCGTCCGTCGCAAGGACAGCCATTTGGCCGTTTTCTTATTCACTGTTTTGCCGATCGGCGCGGGCCCTCGCACTCCCCCCCCCTATGGAGCAGATCTTGACTTCTTTGAGCGCCTCTCTAGAGGGGGAGGGGGAAGG
>CAUYUJ010017667.1:123408-140908 GCA_963575745.1 Prorocentrum cordatum | reverse complement strand
CCTCTTCCAGGTCTGAGGAACGGCCCTGACAACGGAGCCCCTCCTGAGCCCACGGTGGCCCTGATTTCAGCGTCTTGACTGTCGCCGACCCCTCAGCAAAACAATGAGGGGGGCCCTGGGACACACAAACAAATGCACACAAATGACAGGATTCCCCATATTTTCCCACATTTTCTGTTTTTTTAATCTTCCCCCCCACTTCCCATATTTTCCCATATCTTCCAGGGGATCGACGATTCATTGTGTCTGTGTGTTTTTTGCTCCCTCCTGAGCACAACAAGCATGACTGCCCATGCTGGACATCCGACTGGCGGCGAAGAGAAGGAACATAGCGGCCTTGCGCGCCGGCTCACGCGGGCCGCCAGCGCGGCCCGCCATCCTGGGAACGGGGGCGCTCACGGGCGACCTTCTGCGGGCAGCTTCCGCGCCAATGCCGGTGGAGACGACACCCCCTGTCTGCTCGCTCGATTGGCAACTCTCTGTCGCTGCATTGTCAACCGTGGGCCATTGTCTGCACCGCAAGGGGGCATGGGGGCTGGGAAGGGGCACGCCACTCCCCGAGAAGAGCCTTGCCCCCATTCGTGGCCGCCGCCATCGCCGCTTCGACCTCCCAAACCGACCCAGAGCTTTGGATCGGGGTCGGATGCAGTCAAGACTGATAGTTCGGAGGCGCGATCAGGATGCCAAGCCCCCTGGACGCGCATGTCGAAGCTCTTCGAGAGGGACTGGCCATCGAAAGTGCTTAAAGATGGACCGACGAGGCAAGGATGCAAGTGTAACCTTGGGAAAGTTGTGGGGAAACCAAGCAATACTGATACCGCCACTGCCAGGACCTCTCCTGGGGTGCAGAATGACGAGGTTTTCGAGGCGAATCCAGCGGTGGCGACGAAGGCATCCCAAGAGGTCTAAAAAGGGGATAACGGGGGAATGGTAGAGGTATTGGTACCTTCTCCTCCTCTGAAAAGGGTTATCTATTCCTGTCGTCGATGTTGACCGTATCATTAGGTCGGGCATGTCCCCCTACAGGCGGATTTTGGACGAGAAACTAAACATAGTCAACACATATTCAAACCTGACAAAGAAGTGCAAAACAAAACGTCCCCTAACTATGTTTGTTTACTATTGTTGAGTATTCCCCCTGTGGAGGGACAGGCCCGACTCAACCGTATCACGCGCCGCTGCTCCCCCGAGCCAGCGGGGGCGAATTGAGCGGCAAGAGATGCACACTGCTCCGTGGTGGGGCGGGGCGCCCGCCCCGGGGCGCCGCGGGGGAAACTCCCCCCCCCCCCCAGCTGGCGGCGGCAGGTGGGGGCACGGCCGGACCTAGGATCAGGTCGGGCACGTCCCCCTACAGGCGGAGCTTGGAAGGAAAAAAACAAAAAAACTCAGAACGATTCAACCAATGCCCAATAATAGTAACAAAAATCGTCCCCAGCCTATTCTTGTTTGACTATCTTTGACTACTCCTCCTGTAGAGGGACAGGCCCGACTTAAACCTAGGACAGAAAAACATCCTTCCAGAGCATGAGACCCTCCGCTGGTTCAAATACAAAGAACATTGCACAAGGACGCCCAATTAGCGCGAAGAGCATCAGAGTACCCTCTCTGAACCGACCTCGATCTTACACCTCGGTCTGGCCGTGCCAGCGTTCCGTCCCCCCTGGGAAAAGCGCGCCCTGGGACAAGGGCCCCCCCTGACCGCGGACAAAAAACAGGCGGCACACTGCTCTTCGCCCGCTGGCTCTCGTGGCTTCTGCTGCTGCTCCTGAGAGGTCCTCAGGAGCCTCCGATGCGGTCTCGGGAGGCAGGAGGAGGCCCAGGCGCGCCCCGACGAGGGCAACAGGCGCGCGAGAGCAGGGCGGTGGGCGGAGGCCTAGAGGCCGCCATGGCTTGGGGTGGCCTGCGACGCGGCTCGAGCGCTGGGCGGTGGGCGGCTGGACGGGGCCGAAGCTCCTGAACCCCAAAACGGCTGCAACGACACGGCTCCGCCCCCTCCTCCTCCTCCTCCTCCTCCTGCTCCTCCTCCTGCTCCTCCTCCTCCACTTCCTCCTCCTCCTCCTCCTCCTCCTCTTCCTCCTCCTGACCTTTCCTTCTGCTCCGTGTCCTCCCTTCGCCTCCGCCTCCGCCTCCGCCTCCGCCGCCTCCTCCTCCTCCTCCTCCTCCTCCTCCTCCTCCTCCTCCTCTTGCTCCTCATCCTGCTCCGTGTCCTCCCTCCGCCTCAGCTTCCGCCTCCGCCTCCACATCCTCCTCCTCTTGGCACATAGCTCGGTCCTCCTCCTCCTCCTCCTCCTCCTCATCCTCCTTGTGCCGCCTAGCCGATGCATCGTCAGAGTCGGGATGGAGAGTTTCGGGCGCTGGATCGCGCCCCATCGCCGATGCATCGGCGATGCGGCGCGATCATCTCACACCATCTGCTCCTACACCTTTTGGAGCGGCATGGGGAACACACACACACACACACACACACACACACACACACACACACACACACACACACACACACACACACACACACACACACACACACACACACACACACACACACACACACACACACACACACACACACACACACACACACACACACACACACACACACACACACACACACACACACACACACACACACACACACACACACACACACACACACACACACACACACACACACACACACACACACACACACACACACACACACACACACACACACACACACACACACACACACACACACACACACACACACACACACACACACACACACACACACACACACACACACACACACACACACACACACACACACACACACACACACACACACACACACACACACACACACACACACACACACACACACACACAACACGAATAAGGGTGCGCCGCCCAGAATGGCCATTCCGCTCCGACGGCACGCCTGGCTGTGATGCACCAATGTTCTATCGAGAGACGCTACTTCGGACGTTGTTTGCGCTGGCGCCCGTTACCGTCGGGGAGGATGGAGAGGAGGATGAGGAGTACGAAAACGACGAGGGAGGAAGCTGAGAGAGGAGGCGGGGTTGGGGGGAAGAGGAGGGGAAAGAGGAGCGAAAGGGAGGGAGGGACAGGCTGGAGGAGAGGGGGAGGGAGAGGGAGGAGGAGGATGAGTAGGAGGTGGAGGAGGAGGACAAGGAGGAGGACAACGAGGGAGGGCGAAATGAGAGGGGAGTGGGGGAGGAGGGATGGGATATTTGGGCGGCAGAGGGAGGAGGATGAGGACCAGCAGCAGGATCAGCATGAGGGAGGAGCAGGAGGCTCATTAGACAGAAAGAGGATGAGCAGGAAGAAACGGCGATGAGGAGGATAGTGGTGATCACGAACCTCGCCACGAAACGCCCACAACGCATCGACCCTCCAAGCTCGAGCAGGTAGGGAACCGACGACCGACGACGCCGACGTCAACGACAACCGACCGACCGACCGACCGACCGACCGAACCGATCGATCGATCGACGACGACGACGGACGACGGCGACTCGGACCGACGGTTAGGTCGGGCCTGTTCCCCTACAGGGGGCTTTTGGATAAAAAATAAGAAATAGTCAAAATATCGAAACAATTCAAAAAATAGCCAAAACATCGTCCCCAGACTATTTTTTGACTATATTTGGATTTTCTTTCTGTCGAGGGACAGGCCCGGCTGAACCGAAGGGGCCGAGCGGGCCTCAGGACGACCTCCAACGCATCGATCCTCGAAGCTCGAGCAGGAAGGGAACCGACGACCGACGCCGACGAGGCTTCTTAGAAGGAAACTGCTTCTTAAAGGAAGCTGCTTCTTAGAAGGCGCCGGCCTTACATCTTTAGAAAAGGCCCGCGCCTTCGAAGCAGCAGGGGTGCTTCTAAGAAACCCTCCCCCCTCACCCCCCCTGCGCGTGGCCGACGATCGACGACGACGACGACGACGGACGACGGACGACGGCGACTCGCACCGACTGCAGCGAACAGCGCGGAGCAGCCGACGGGGCCGAGCGGGCCTCAGGACGCCCTCGCCGTGCTTCTTCCCATCCGCGAACTCGCCCTCGGGGGTGCGCGCCGCTCTCCGCCGCTCGCCGCGGTCGTGGTCGCTGTCGCTCGTCGGGCGTCGGGCGTCCCTCGTCGTCGCCGTCGTCGTCTGCCCTCCCCTCCCTCCCACTGCACCGACCTCGCAGACGTGCTGCAGCGGACTTCTGCGTAGATTTCTGCCAGTGCAAAACCCCGAAACGGCGAGCGAAAACAGACGTGAACTTCGCGTGGATTGTTTTTGGTCTTCATTCCAGGCCAAAAAACATCCGCACGAAATTCACATCGAAATCCGGAACGAAATTCTCCAGACTCCGGGCCCACCCTATCGTTTTCCGAACGAAATCCGCTCTGCGATGTTGGCGCCGTTTCCCTCTGAGCATCCTTCACAAGGAATCCAACTCTGTGCGCCGACGCGTTTTCCGGCCTCGCACCGATACTCGCACAGGGAAGCGGATACGGGTGCGTGCGGGATCCTGATGTACACATGTTTCGTTGCTTCTCCGGGACAATGGGGAAGACAAGGATAGACCACACCACCCCGACGCTGTCCCCGACCTTCGGAAAATGCGGGGATTGAAAAACAGCCCGCCACTGGAAATGTATGTGCTCCAGCTTCCGACTTTACCCCACGGGCGTGAGTTTCGAGGGGCGTATCCCCCACTGGGGTGGTGGAATGGCGGGGATCGGGATGTGCGGATCGGCTAAACGTTACTGACCCCCCCCCTCCCTCCCACGCCTCCTCCCTCGTCGTCGTGGGCCTGGGATCGGGACTGGGGTCCGATGGTGGAGTTCTTGTGGGGCATACTCGGCCTTTTTTTGAGGGCCTCTGAGGGCGCCCTCGTGGCCTCGGTTGGATCCCTCTCGTCGTCGTTGTCGTCGTCGTCGTCGTCGTTGCCGCCGCCGCCCGCCGCCGCCGCCCGCCGCCGCCGCCGCCGTCGTCGTCGTCGTCGTCGGCGTCGTCGTCGTCGTCGTCGACGTCGTCGTCGTCATTGTCATCGTCTCTTTTTTTCATCGTCATTGTCATCGTCGTGTCGTCGTCGTCGTCGTCGTCGTCGTCGTCGTCGTCGTCGTCGTCGTCGTCGTCGTCGTCGTCGTCACCGTCGTCAGCGCTCTCCTCCCCCTCCTGCCCCTCTTCTCCCTCCATTCATGTCCTCTCCTGGGGAAACCTAAAAGTACCGATGCCGCTGCTCCTCGGACCTCTTCTGGATGCGTTCCGACCAGCATTTCGGGGCGAAATCTAGCGGTGGCGACGACAGAGGCTCCGCGCGGACCTTCGCGGGTTCATGTTTGTGCCGCTGTGTTTGCTGTCCCGAGGGAGGCTGGCAAGGAGGAGAGGCTGGGAGGCGCAGCGGGTGCTCCGGTCCCAAGAGGAGGGCGCACGTGCGCGGTCTGGTGAGCCCGCACGGAGGCCCCCATCGACGGGCGCGCGGCTCACAGGAAGTGCAGCATCGTCGTCTTGCTGTGCTTGTCGTGTTCCTCATCGTTTCTCTCCTTGCCTTCGAGACGATGATCGTGGCGTCTTGTGGCTAGGAAAAGATGAAGAGGCTGACTTAGGCCTAGGGTCAAACAAATTAACCTGGTTGGCGCAGCGGGCAAAGGGAGGCAAACATAATCAGAAAAGACGAGTTCCTTGGAGCATGCGTCCGCCAGGCAGTGATAACACCAAGCCTGGTCTGCCTTGGTACCCTTCCCGACCCAATAGATAATACCCAAACCCGAACCTCCTCATTGTGATCCCTGCCTCATCCTTCTCCCCCTCCTCCCCTCCCTCCCTCCTCGAGCACCGGCATCCCACCTCGGGGCCTCTGTCTTCGGCGCGGCCGGCGAGGGCGCGGGAGGCCGACTACGGCCTCAAGCCAAAACTGATAGGAAGGATGCGCGGCAAAAGTGCAAGGGCCTTGGACGCCCATGCCGAAGCTTCTCGAGCGGGGCTGGACATCGAAAGTGGTTGAGGATGGAACGAGGATGACCGAAGAGGCAAGGATGCAAGGCTACCCTTGGGAAGTCGGTCATCCGTACTATCAATTTCGACTGTACGGCCACTCCAAGACGTAGGAGGCCTACTACGGACTACAATGGACTACGCCATCGTCTGTAGGCGGCGCGACCAGTATCGAGCCGACGCGCACGCGACTACATCGGCAAACGCATTCTCGCAGTGCGTACGCGAACAACACCAGCCCAACATAACATAGCGATATATTGTTTAGAAGATTTCATATGGATATTTTCCCCCAATCAGAGCTTGCCTCTGTAGGGGTCCTAGCGGATTCATATGGTTAGGTTAGGTTTGCCGCCGATTTTCGCGGCACGCCCGGGTTCCGGGGTGCCCGGGGGTGCCTGGGTCCCGGGTGCCCACGGGGTGCCCGGGGGCGCCCGGGTGCCCGGGTGCCCGGGTGCCCGGGGGTGCCCAGGGGTGCCCAGGGGTGCCCAGGGGTGCCCTATAGCCCTATAGCTCTAAGCCCTATAACACTATAGCCTTATAGCCCAATAGCCCTACAACTCTATAGCCCTATCGCTCTGTAGCCCTATAGCTCAATAGCCCTATTGCCCCCTAGCCCTATAGTCCTGATTGGGTTTTTTCCCCGGTATCATATGGATTTTACTGTTATACTTATATACTAGAACCACGCGCGCGCTTCACTCGCGCTTAGGTTCTGGCACGCCCCAGCCCTTGACAAGCTGACGCGCACAATTCTTGGGGGGCACCTCGGGGGCCTTGTGGGCGCTATCGGGAAGATCTGAGGGTTCTTTCATTTGAAGAACCGTGTCATCGATTTCCCCTGGGGTTCCCTCGAACCCTCCGAAGGGTATCGAATAAACTCCAGCTCCATATGGTGACCCCAGAAGGCGGAAAGATGATTTGGAAAGTGGGCCTCATGCGTCCGCACAAGGCGTGTAACAGGGCTGAGAGAGCACTTAAGCGGGATCAGCCCGAAGAAGAACGAGGAGGTCATCGTCAGAGAAAAGAGTCAACGGAGAAGAGCATGGGTATCCCTTCGACGGGGGGGAGTGCGTGTGTATGTGTGTGTGCGTGTATATTTTTATATATATATATATATGTGTGTGCGTGTGTTTGTGTGCGCCCTGGTCCTTGTTGCAAAAAGCGTCTGTGTGTGTGTGGGGGGGTTTTGTGTGTCTGCATGTGTGCGCGTGCGCGTTCTAAGAAGGGGCGCGTCGCTTCCGTCGTCGTCGCCCTCATCCTTTCTCCTCCTCCGTTTCCATTCCTTTCCTCCTCCTCCTCCTCCTCCTCGTCATCCTCATACCTCCTCATCCTCTCCTGCCGCGCCGGCATCGAGGATCGTCAGGAATGCCTCGGGGCGTGGGGGGGGGCTCTTAGAGACCTCGTGGGGCTTCCTGGGAGCTTTTTGGGGGCCTCTTAAGGCCTCATTGGGATCTATGGGGGACCTCTCGGGGCCTCTTGGAGAGACTGTTTTGAGGCCTCGTGGGGACTCCTGGGGACCTCTAGGGGCGGAGAGCTTCAAATGTCCGTTCGGGGACACCCTCTGGGCCCCTTCTTGGGGCGTCCTGGGGCCCTCTTCGGCCGTCTTGGGGCCCTCTTGGGTCGTCTTGGGGCCCTCTTGGGAGCCTCTTGGGTCGCGTGCGTCGGCTTTGGGGGGACACCACGCGGTCCATGCATGAAGTAGCTGGCCGCGTGTGTCAAGGGGGGGCGGGCAAGGTTCGGGAAATTCGGCAAGTACTTGCGAATCTCTGCAACGCGGAGGGGCGAGATTGTGAACTCCGTGGATGCAGCCTGCTGCCTTCTGCTGCGCAGCTCGCTCCGGCCCCTCTCGCTCAATGCATATGTTTAGGTCGGGCATGTCCTCCTACAGTCGGATCCTGGAAGAAAAATGAACAGGAGTCAAACAATCCCAGAAGGTAGTCAACAATGGTAGAAACATCGCCCCCATACTATTTTGTGACTATCTTTGAAAACCCGATTCGAGCACATGTCGGGCTGCCGTAGGCAGGGTCGGCAGGCCTGGGGCAGGTCGGGGTCAGCCACGGGCAAGGCTCGTGTCGCACGGCTCGGCGGCGCTCCAGACTGTCACTCCCGACCCTCGATGATCCTCAAGACGTGCGTTCGCGCCAATGTGTGTTTGCCCTCCGAAGGCCTGCAACACGACGCAGGCGACGTGATGATCTACCGGTGGAGTTGAACGGTGCAAACACACATTGGGCTGACATACGTTCTGAGGATCATCGAGACCCTCTCTGGGGACTCCCCTCCTCTCACCCCCGGGGCGCGGGCGCGGCGCCCTGCAGTGTGTCTCGAACGCCTGCCCGACCGAGGGAGCCAGGCGAGGCCTGGTTCTCTCTGTCTAGAGGCCTCCCAGGTGGGGTCCGAGTGCATGGGGTCGGAGGATCGCGCCGCATCGCCGATACATCGCCGATGCATCGGCGATGCATCGGCGATGCACCAGCGATGCATCGCTGGCGTCGGCGATGCATCGGCGACGTCGACGTGAAGCAAATCGGGCCCCACATCGAGCCGCATCGTCGATGCATCGGCGATGTGGCGCGATCCTCCGACTCCATCTGCTCCGATCCCACCCAGGAGGCCTAGACTGTGGTACTCCTTCTTCGCGGGCAAGAGGGGCACACGGCACACGTCGCCGGGGCTTCCCGCGCAATGTGCCGCTGGTGCGGCACGCGCTCGCTGGGGGCGACCTCCAGCTTGTGCCGGGTCTATGCGCCGCCTCGCACACACACACACACACACACACACACACACACACACACACACACAGAGACACAGACACAGACACAGACACAGACACAGACACAGACACAGACACAGACACAGACACAGACACAGACACAGACACAGACACAGACACAGACACAGACACAGACACAGACACAGACACAGACACAGACACAGACACAGACACAGACACAGACACAGACACAGACACAGACACAGACACAGACACACACACACACACACACACACACACGCCAGTGCGCCTGAGGCGGTGGCTGTCCAGCACTTGGCCAAGCTGTCGCCCCTCCGCCACCCACACGGCCCAGGCCACGCACCCGTCGTGAACCCCAGGCACCCTCCGCCTCGAATCCTCTGTGTTCCCTCCTTTGAGTAGGGACCGACCGTCCTGGTATTCCTATAGGCCTACAACGACATGCTCTTAAAACCCAGCAATGTTCTGATAACGAAAACAATGTTCTCAGAACATCAACCCGATGTGGTAAAACAAACTAGTCCCAGCCAGAAATGTTCTAAGAACATTTCGTGGAAACCACAAAAGGTTCTCAGAACATTGTTTTGGTAGGCCTTTAGGCACGCCGTGACGTTTCGCCACCGCTGGACTCCTGGCTGCGCACGCAAGTCTCTGCCCTGGACGTCCGGAATGGAGAGGGAAAGCATAGGTGCGATGCCCAAGAGCAGTGCCAGTTCACGTGGAGCAAAGGAGTCACTATCCTTCAGAACCCTCCTGACAACTCTTGCCATTTTGACAGCGCTGCCCAATGGGCCCCGAAGGACAACATAATTAATCTAGATCCGGACGAAAAGGCACTGCTCTTGGGCATCGTACCCAAATTTTCTGTCCCCAGACAGGAGCGGGCCGAAGACCGTCAGATCCGCCGCCCTCTTCTGCTTGCAGAGGGTTGAACGGCATGCCGAATTTTGAACTAACCCTTTGGGCCCTTCCGCAAAATTCAAAATGGGGTCTCGGCTTAACCCGCCGGCGACGCGGAAGACCCGGAAAAAGAGGCAAGGACCCTTTCCGCCGAAGATGACCTGAATAGTGCCTGCAAGGTGGTGAAGATGGCATCCAGATGGTCCCAAGACGCCTCCAAGTCGGCCAAGATAGGCACAAGAGGGCCCCAGATGCCACCAAGACGGCCCAAGACGCCTACGCGCGCACTCCCCGCAGTGGGTGCCTGTCCTCCCCACTTCAGGCTCTAAGCAAAGCTGCTGTCCGCGGGCCGGCGGTTTCTGCTTGCCCTGCATCCGCAACGCTGGATGCAACTCATCACGCTTGGTCGTGTCCCGTTCAAACACTCGTGACGGTGCCGTCACCTCGCGGGGAAAGGACACAAGGTGCGCGTGCTCAGTCGGCCTCCGAATCCTCCTGCTCCAGGCAAGCCCACAGAGCCCTCAACCCCAGCCTGGGGACAGGTGCTTCGTCTCTGGCAGTCTTCTGAAATCGGCGACCCTCTAACGAGGACTGCACGCCAACGGGTACTGTGGCCCGTGCCTGGGCGAACCCAACCCTCCCCGATGTGGGCAACGCCAGAAATGAATTCCTAAAACGGCCCCTCTCGGCCAACTTCCATAACATCCCCGTCAGTGAGCACCCGTAACGGAAATTGCCGCTGATGTAAAACGTCGTGGGGGAGTCCGCCGGCCTCCGCTGGCTGGGAATGCAGGGACGTGTGGGACACTTGGGCGCCCCGCTCTCCCTTTTTGAGCAGGGAACGACCGTCCTGACATCTCTATAGGCCTACCACGACATGTTCGTAGAATGCAAGCATGCTGCAATAACAGAAACTATGTTCTCAAAACAATAGCCCGATGTGTTAAAGCAGGACGGTCTCAGGCAGAAAGGCTCGAATAGCATTTCGTCCAGACCGCAAGAGCTTCTTAAAACATTTTTGGGTGGGCCTGTCGGCAAGCCAGAACGCTTCGCCACTGCTTGACCTCTCTGTTCCGCCAGGGTCCAGGGTCCAGGATCTCGTTCGAGGGGGGCCCTCGTGGCCTCCAACTCCAACATCCGACGCCTCCGAGGTGCTCGGACACGCTCCAAAACGGCGTGAGAGAAGCTCCGACGCGCCAACGAGGCCTCAACGTGACTGACGCTCCAGAGGCACCCAAGACGCCCCAAGTGGGCCGCAGGAGAGGGAAAACACTGATGCAGCAAATGTCGCAGAGGTTTTTCGCTGTGCCGCCTTTCAAAAGCCCATGGCGACCCGAGAAGCCCACCAAACCGGCTCCAAGACGGCTCCAAGACGGCCGGGCTCTGGAGGTCCTCCTAGAAACCCTGACGAGGGCCCCAAGATAGGCTTAGGTCGGGCATGTCCCCCTACAGGCGGATTTGCAGCGAAAAATCACAAATGTCCCGAAAATCGTCCCCGTACTATTTTTGGACTATTCTGAAATATTCCTTCTGTAGAGGGACAGGTCCGACTTAACCCCAAGATAGGCCCAAGATGGGGACCTCGCAGGGGCCCCCAGCGCCCTCCCCTGCAAGGTGGCCTCTCGAGACCCCCGCAAACCCCCAAGAGGCCCCCAAGAAACTTCCAGAGGGCATTAACGCCTCCAAGGAGCCTTGAAGAGATCATTTTTTTATTCCGGCCGGTAACGCTCGTTACCCGGGGGGGGGGGGGGGGTCGTGCCCCCCGGGTAACGGTAACGCTTGGGCTGGGCGGGGTATGGCGAAGCAGGGGCGCTCTGCGATCGCCATAGTATGCGCGCGAGCAGCACTCTCTGCCTGAGAGCACCACAGTGGCTTGCGATTCGAGTACAAGCGCAAAGCCCGCCGCGTGGTCCCGGCACCACGCCCGCGCCCGCGCGCGCGACGACGATGATCGACGAGCGACGAGCGACGAGGTCGACGACGACGACGACGACGTTTGCCGCCTGTTTCGGCCTCCGGAGGCCGTTTTCGGGCGCCGTCGACGACGACGACGACGACGACGACGACGACGACGACGACGACGACGACGACGACGATTCGAGTACAAGCGCAAAGCCCGCAAGCACCAGCATCGCGCATGCGAGCGCCGCAATGGCCTGCGAGCGCCCACAGTGCGCCTGCGACCACCACACCACAGTGCGCATGCCTTCGGGCACCAGCATGTTGGAGGGGAAGACCGAGACCCCCCCCGCGTACGAGCGTTACCGGGGGGGGGGGGGGGGGGAGAGGCCCGGGTAACGAGCGTTACCCCCCAGAGGATAAAAAAACAATCTTGAAAAGGCTGCAAAGTGCAGCCCCCACGAGGGCTCCAAGAGGCACTCCAAGAGTCCGCAACATGCGCGGAAGAAGAGACGGACGAATCAGCAGCAGCTGCGCGCAGGCAGCACGACGGAGGGCAGCCGGCACACACGACATCGGGGTTCGGCGGAACGGTGTACAGTCAACCCGTGTAGTAAGGACGCGCGATAAGGATGCATGGGTCTTGGATGCCCATCTCTAAGCTTTCCGAGCGGGGCGCGGCCGACGAAAGTGGCCAAGGATGGGCCGAGGAGGCAAGGATGCAAGGGTATCCTTGGGAAGGTTGCCCATCCTTACCATGCGTGATGACTGCAGGCCCAAGGCCTCTCGAGCCGAGGGACAAAGACGCCAGTCGTGTTTCTGCTCCCCAACGCCTGGAGGCCCAGGTCCTGCGCCTCAAAATCGACACCGGTGGAACAGTGTAGGCCCAAGGCTTAAGTCGGGCCTGTCCCCCTGGTCCAGGCCAGCGCGCGCCCGACCCGTGGGGGCCTCCCAGGGTGCGCTCGTCGCCACGGCGGGGCGCCACCCGAGGCTCTGGCCGGAGCGCGCCGCGGCACGGGCCCGGGAGAGGGCCGATGCGAGGCGCAGGACCCGGGCCTCCGGGCGTGGCGAGGAGAAGCACGATTGGCGTCTTCGTCCCTCGGCTCGAGAGGCCTTGGGGTAGGTCGGGCCTGTCCCTCTACAGGAGGGATGTTCAAAAATAGCCCAAACACAGTCTGGGGACTATTTTTGTCACTATGTTTGAGCATTTGGGGGGCATTTTTGGAGTATGTTTAATTCTTCGCCCAAAATCTCCCTGTAGGGGGACCCCTGGCGCGCGGGCGCGAGGTCCACGCCTCGGGGCGGCGCACGAAGCAGGCGCCGCCCGATTTGGCGACGGAGCGCGCCGATGTGGCATGGGAACGGGACCCGTCGCTTATCCACGCGCCCGACTCCGTGGCTGCGCATCCTCGATCTCAGAACCTTGCTTACGCAGAGAAAGGAAAACGCCATATACAATACATACACTTTTGGCGGTCCGCGCGGATTTCTTGGATCTGCCAGGGGCGGCGCCAGAGGCGCCGCTGGGGGAGCCCAGCGCGGATCCAAGAAATCCGCGCGGAGCGCCAAGAGATTATATTTCTGGTGCTTTTTCTCCTTCGATCGATCCACCCCCCTCGTTAGACAAGCGCGTTCAACTACTCGCGAAGTAACTACTCGCAAATGGCCTGAATCCGCCATGATGTACGATGACGTTACGTACATGGGTGCAGACGTGTGTTGTTGTTCGAAGCTTGCGAGCAAGCACTTCGCGAGTACTCCAGATTTCGTAATAAAGGGAGGGGGGTCTCATTTCGGGGGGGGTCTCTTCCATGCTATCTTGGAGGGCCTGGGGGGGTCTGGGGCCGATGATTTGGAGGGTTCTCCCACGGGGGGGGGTCTGAAATGGCTTGTCTTGGAGGGTCCAGACCCCCTCCCTTTTATTACGAGATCTGGAGTAGGCAACTTGCGGAGCTGTTTGTCGACGTTTGCGAGTGGAACGCGCTCCCCGCGCCAAGAGAGAGCCGGCGGGCGGTCTCCTGGTACTCACGGCCGTCCGACCACCACATCTTCCCCCTGCGTGGCGGGGGCACGCGGGAGGGGGCAGGAGCGAGGAGGAGGATCCTCCAGCTCGCGGCGGGGGAGGTCGGGAGGAGGAGGAGGAGGAGGAGGAGGAGGAGGAGGAGGAGGAGGAAGAGGAGGAAGAGGAGGCGGAGGAGGAGGTCGAGGAGCAGGTCGAGGAGGAAGGTCGTCCAGCTCGCGGTGCAGGGGCAACGGGCGCCCCTGCTCGACGGCGGCAGCGGCCGCGACGGCGGCAGCGACGACGGCGAGGAGGGGAGGAAAGAGGAGGGGAGGAGGGAGAGATGATAGGAGCAGGATCGACGGCGGGCTGCCGCCCCTTGCTCGTCGTTGCCCTCCTCCTCCTCCTCCTCCTCCTCCTCCTCCTCCTCCTCCTCCTCTTGTGAGTCGACTCACACCCCTGGCGGTGCCTCTGGCGTCGCACCCCGTGGCGCGCTCCGCACGCCAGGGAAGGGCCGCGGCGAGGGGGGTCCAGGGCCGACCCACAAGATCCGCGTGGACCTCCATCCACTGTTTGTGTGCCTTCGATCCGTCTCACCTCGCAGCCAACATGGGGCAAGAATGGCTTCGTACTGCTCACCTCCATCGCCCCCCCTCGTGCCTCACCCTCTCACCTTCCTGCCTCTCCCGCTCCCCCTTGATTGAATATCACCCCCGGTGGTCATGCATTAGTTTGAAGTCGGGCCTGTCCCCCTACAAGGGGATTTTCGACGAAACATAAAAAAATATCCTACAAATAGTCCACACATGGTCCAAACATAGTCCGGGGACTATGTTTTGAGTATTTGTTTTACCTTTGTGGAGTATTTTTCGGACATGTTTTATTTTTCGTCGAAAATCCCCCTGTGGGGGGACACGCCCGACATAACATTAGT
Source organism: Prorocentrum cordatum (assembly GCA_963575745.1). NCBI lineage: Eukaryota > Dinophyceae > Prorocentrales > Prorocentraceae > Prorocentrum > Prorocentrum cordatum. The sequence continues at coordinate 126,432 of CAUYUJ010017667.1, read as the reverse complement.
TGGACGTGTTCACGTCACTCCTCGGCGTAATACCGCAGCAACCCATGGCGTGACCCGCGCCGCGCACAAGATCGAAGACTCCTACGCTGCGCGTGGAACTTAACCGTGCGGGACATAAACGCTCGAGGCGACTCCTCCTCCTCCTCCTCCTCCTCCTCCTCCTCCTCCTCCTCCTCCTCCTCCTCCTCCCCCCTCCTCCTCCTCCTCCTCCTCCTCCTCCTCCTCCTCCTCCTCCTCCTCCTCCTCCGCCTCCCCCCCCTCTCCTCCTCCTCCTCCTCTCCTCCTCCTCCTCCTCCTCCTCCTCCTCCTCCTCCTCTCCCTCCTCATTATCCCCTCATCCTCCCCCCCCCTCCTCCTCCTCCTCCTCCTCCTCCTCCTCCTCCTCCTCCTCCTCGTTGTCGCTGTCCGTTGAAAATCGGTCTCCAGGCCGTTCCCGGGCTGCCCTCCCGACCGCGTTCCCGAGCCGCCTCCGGCCGTGGCTGGCGAGGGGGAACCCCGAAGGTCTGGGGGAGAAGGAAGGACGGGGGGGAGCAGGGAGGATGGACGCATGTACAGGAGCGCGATTCTTTATGTTCGGCGATAATGGGCATTATATGGGAGAGGGGGTGGGCAGGGGGGGGTACAATGCAACGCCTCCCCCCCGCCGTGCGCACGGCGGCAATGCCCCGAGCGCACTGGGGGGGAGGGGCGTTACGTTATGTGGGGCGGGAGGGGGCCGGGGGCTATAATGCCCATTATGCCCCAAACAATAAAGAAACACGCTCCAGTAGGGGCCCGACCGCAAGAAACCTTCCACAAGACACCCAACCCTGAGACCCCAGGACGCCCATTGGTTTTTGGTGCGGGAACATCGCGCCTCCCACAGCAGAACCATCGAAACCCAGGAAACCCAGGGCACCCTGGAGGCAAGCATGGTGCTTCTTGGCATGGATCTCCACTGCAATGATCTCACTCCTCCTCCTCCCCCTCCTCCTCCCCCTCCTCCTCCTCCTCCTCCTCCTCCTCCCACCGTCTCCCTCCTGCCTCCTGCCTCCCCTGCGTACGAGGGGGGGGGCGGCAGCCTCGCCGAGAGAGAGAGCGAGGCTGACCGACCGGGCCAACACACAGGCTTGCCAACCGGACCCCCTTGTGATACATGGAGATCGAGCTGCACACGGAGGGAGGGGGGAGGGCAATGGTTCGTGTTCGTGCTGGCGAAGCTTTCCATTGACACTCGCTGGTGCAATCCTCATCGCACTGTACAGGTCAGGCCAAGCATCTACGAGATCCACCAAAATCAGACTGGACTGTGGCCGCCACCGTCAGTGGAACGCGATGGCACATGGCGCGAGGGACTAGGAAACTAGCGTACGTAGGGGACGCCGACAGGCAGCAGTCGTGATGTCGACTTCAACGGCGGTGGTGGCAGATGCGTAACACATACAGCACGCACGACGATCCAGTGCGACAGATTATGGAGTGGCAGCTGTGACCTTGGTCTGGAACATGATCCTGGGTGCTGCCACTATTGCTACCCCAACTCTTATCCTCCTCCTGCTCCCCCAATTTCCTCTACCGACTCTTCTTCCTGCATGTGGCCCTGAACCGAAGCACAGTGGAGACGGGAGAACATGGCCTGGGACCCATGGCGTTGCGCGTCCACTGCCTCCCGCCGAGCGAGAGCAGAGGAAGGCGGAGCATGGTGAGGAGAAGGGGAGCAACAGAGGGGGAGGAGAGGAAGAGGAACGGCGGCCGCGCAAAAGTGCATCCCGGCGCATAGAGATGGGGTCCGAGGACCGCTCCGCAGCGCCGAGACACCGGCCTCGCCGAGACGGAAGGGAAGTCGGGCTCCGGATCGCGCCGCATCGCAGATGTGTCGGGGGCGCGGCGCGGTCCTCGGCCCCCCTCCCGTAGGAGGTCCCCAAAAGCTCTTCGGAGGCACCCGGCAGCGCCTTCGGAGGCCTCTCGGGGCTTCTACAGCAGGAGACAGAGCATGCCCAGACCTCGGTCCTGCCGTGCCCGACGCCCAACCTCGCGCCAGACCTCAGAACCTGCTCTTCTCTTGTCGTCGTCGTTCCTGCCGTCAGGAAGAGCAGCCCCTGCGCGTCTCCACCCTCTCCCCCATGTGTCAACCGCTCTTCATGGATCGTCGTCTGACGGCCCCAGGGCTCGGAGACGGCCCCCAGACGCCGAACCTGCGGAAAAGCCTCGGCCTTGTCTTTTCAGGACGGCGGCAGAGAAGAACAAACAACTACACGAACATGCACTTCCGCGGGTACTCAGAAATTCGTAATTAGAAGGGAGGGGGTCACAACCCTCCCAGACGAGCCATTTCAGACCCCCGCAGACCAGTCACGAAATGGCGGCCTTTTGCCCAGACCCTTGGAACCCTCCAAAACAGCTCCCATCAGACCCCCCCCAAATCAGACCACCCCCCCTCAGGGATCCTCTGACCCGGGTCACTCCAGACCCGGGTCAGTCAGGCCTTGCAAAATCCTGCAACATCCTGAAAATTCCTGCAGGATCATGCACCCAAGCCCGGGTCAATGAAGCCCTGGCCCTGCAGGATCCTGAAAGATCTGGCGCTCTGGCTGACGCCCGTTTGCATAGACCCCCGTCTATTGAGGCCCGACCGTCGTTTTTACTGTGGAATCCGGATTGCGCGTGGGGTAGGTAGCGTCGGATTCCACTTCCCTGGCGCGCTCCATGCGCCAGAGCCGGCGCCGGAGGCGCCGCCAAGAGGGGGGGAACGCCGACCAGGGAGCTCTGCAGGGACCTTCGGGGAAGCCTCTGTTGCTAGAGGCCTCCTGGATGGGGCCCGAGACAGTGGTGTCGAAAGATCGCGCCGCATCGCCGATGCATCCGCGATGCGCTGGCAACGTCGGCGATACATCCGAGATGTCGGCGTGGAGAAAATCGGACCTCACATCGAGCCGCATCGCCGATGCATCGCCGATGCATCCGCGATGCGGCGCGATCCCCCGACCCCATCGAGGAGGCCTAGAGTTGCACGTGTGCTGTTTCTTTGTGGTTGTCCGTCGGCTT